>CAKAKR010059491.1:0-65391 GCA_916700685.1 Adelosebastes latens | reverse complement strand
CAATGAGAAAATGAAGAATAAATAATTGTATTTCTCTGTGTTTGCATTATCACATCAGTGTCACCTATTGAATCAGAGCAGCTGAGGAAAACCACCTGTTTTTGTTGAAATAAGCAGCTAGGAGCCCCCTGCAGGGCAAGTCAGCTCATTATCTTCTTGACATAATTTGCACCTAATTATTTCAAAAGGTAAATGTATTAAAATTCAAAATTTAAAAGCATTTTATTGCCTAGTTATGTAGTTTTATTGTCACAAGGCTACATGATCCCATTGTTTCTTATTTGCTACCACATGTCTTTGTTCTATTTTTTGTTTTTTCTCTATAACAAGCTCATTTATTATCCTACTTTTGACTTAATTAATGCCAAGCTTTTATTGATACTAAATATAATGACATGAAACATTGAATCATCTTTGCTTAATGTTTCAATGTAAAACATATTTATATGTGGTAGTCTGACTAGTTTAATTCCTAAATCCTGAAAAAGTCCTAAATTGCAAAACCCTGTGTTACAGAAAATATTTTGTCATAGGGGATGAGAGTACAGGATGCTGGTTGCCATGGAAGTGGTGACCTTGTTGCCTTGGCAACAACCAGCAACACTATGCATTGGCCTACAAGGTTTTTGTGCAAGAATGTAGCTACAGTCACCGGGACCATTTCCTTTTGCCTGTGTGACTGAACCATCATATATTGAGATCATATTAATCCTCTTATTATAGGCTAATTCAACTTCTCTCAGTGATATATGTGTTCTGATTGTTCTACTATCACCTTTATATGTTACAGTGACAGACTGTGTCACAGAACAATCCCTGAATCCAAAGGCCTTTTTCACAGCAGATGTTTTGACATGTCACAGTATGAAAATCTCAGATGTAAATAATTAAATAAATGTTGGCTGAATTCCATTTAGCTGCTTCAGTTTCAGGGTCCTGGGTTGCGTCCGAAATTCCATACTAACATGCTATTTAGTACGCTAAAACAGTGTGTGAGATATTTTAGTGTGCCCAAAACCTTAGTATGAAACCAATAGTATGCAAATTGCATACTATTTCCGGTGAAATATTACAGTATGCAACGCTGGACACTACAGCAGCATAAAGATCCCACAATGCAATGTGGTAGTAACGACAATGTTCATAACAGACAATGGTGGACAGCTCTGTAACATCAATAACTTTGATTTAACTGTAAGTATAAGTTTTCTCTTTGCTAGGCGTAATATATATTTTAAATTAATTCAGACTTTGATTCTCACAAACCATCGTTTTGGTCACATGAGGTTGGCACAGGTTACCATGGTTACACGTCTCCAACCGGCAAGGAGGCTCTCAGGAAGTGACGACGTAAATTACTGCTCAGTGGGTCCGAAAAAATATATTCTACTGTTTATTCACACGAAAGTATGTTAAACGATAGTTGGCCTATTGAGCATGTAGTGCATTTCGGACGAAGGCCTGGTATTGTGCATGCTGGCTCACTGTCTCACTGTCATGTCTTACTGGCACACTTGAATAGAACAAAGCCATTGATAATTAGTAACGCCTACTATTATTATTATTATATCACATCTTGATTCACAAGGAATTAAACATGGAGGTTTTGACCCGTAACTAACTGGTCTTCTTGTCTCCCAGCTCCTGAGAGCCAGTCCACCTGGGAGGACCACATCTGAGACCTGAACAACCAGAATGACCTCACATCGCCCCACCATCAGGAGCAGGAGGTGGAAACCATAGCAACAGACGTGTCCTGTGTGTCCTGAGGATGCCTCTCTGTCTTATCAAGGCTGAGTCTGAAGTATTGTCAAAGAATGAGCTTCTGCTAAGTCGAAGGAGGACAGGCTGTACCATGGGTGTGTATACTGTTGTGTAAACATGTGTATTTCTATTTGTGTGAAGCATCACACGTACTGTGTGTTTTGGAGTGGTGTGAATGTTTGTATATGCACCCATGTGAGTCTGAACAGCTGTTAATCATCAACCTCATGTCTGTCCTGTGTGACTTTATCTCTCATTGTGGTGTGACCGTGGGTCGGTCCCTGTGGCTTATTATATAACTCCTTCAGCATCATGGGGACGTCATTCCTCCTCTCACTGTTTCAAATTTACAATTATCACTGAGTTATAGATCACAGAACAGCTGAACTCCTCTGACTGTCTAATGAGACACTCACCATGTTTACAGCAGCTTTTTAAGAGACAGACAGCACATTAACCTTTTCCACTCCACCCCTCTTTTTCATAGACCTATTTTTGTCTTTTTTAGGGGGGGTACAGGGTTTTTTTTAAGGGGAGATAGCAGGTCAACAGTATTGCTCACATAGAAGTGGTGTACATCATCTGAAAGCTGGGAACCTGAAGATTAATTTGAGATGCAGCTCAGCACTGTGTGTCAAGTTTTTTTTAGTCATAAATCCGAATTTGTTTTATGATTAATTACTTACCTAATTAAAATAAATTCTAAAAGTGTATAAGGGTTTAGCATAATATAATAGAAATGGCCATCCCCATGCTCTATTATGTCTCGTAAGTTGTTGCACAATTTTTAGGTTGATACCATTTGTTACACAGATTTGGTGCTAAATTTTTAAAAATTTTACCACTCGAGAATTGATAAAAAAGATCAATAACCCCTCCAAAATTCCACATTAAGACAACAAGACCTTGAGGAACATAATAGAAAAAGTTATGCTGTGATTTGGTATCGAAAACTTCTGACATTTGGAGATTTCTGCAATGATTGGATGGCGAGCACTTCTGCTTAGAGACCCCTTTATTGTCAATCTAGCTAGGAAAGCCATCCATTCTCTGAATGCTCTAGGTCTCTAGTTTGTGGTTGTAAAGTTTCATGAGGCTGTGATTATCCTAGAGGTCACCACATGTCATATTATACAGTGATCTCAGGTTTCAAAAAATGGTCTCACTACAATGAAATGTCTACTATGGGGACAAATCATCACACATGAATACAGTTGGGCTCATTGGATCCACAAGAGTCTCAGCTTTACAGTGATACCCAATTTATGTGATTCCAAGACTGTTTAGGGACCCCAGTATGCAGAAATATTCAAACACACCATTTTAGTATAGGAGAAAATAACACATTTATACTGCATTCATAAAACTGCATGGTTTTTGCCCCAAACTGCATGTGATTATCATATAGTGGGCATGTCTGTAAAGGGGAGACTTGTGGGTACCCATAGAACCCATTTTCATTCACATATCTTGAGGTCAGAGGTCAAAGGACCCCTTTTAAAATGGCCATGCCAGTTTTTCCTCACCAAAATTTAGCCTAACTTTGTAGCATTATTTAGCCTCCTTCCCAACAAGCTAGCATGACATGAGCCCGCTACACTACGACCTCTGAAAGACAGTAAAGTCAGTCAGGATCATTGGCGATCCCACGGGTCTCAGAGGGTTAATGTAATGCACTGTCAACATCCATTAAAATCATGGAATGTACACCTTGTCAAGCATAAACTCTCATGTATTTTGACTGGTTGTTTTTTTTCTTTTTCACAAAGTATTTTTGGGAAATGACATGTACACCATATATTCTTTCTATTTCAGATCCTGCCATGGAAGACCAACTGGTGGAGGACAACTTAATGTGTAAATCACAACAATAATCAAACCATGTACCTTCTATTGGGCTGACATCCCTTGATAACAGCTGCTATGGCTTTTTGTAATGAAAGCCTGCTGGAGGAGTGCGGCTTCATGGGGCCGGACAATGCAGAGGAAGCAGCGGGAAGTCTCCCGTCAGAAGCTGCGACTCCGCTCATATCGGTCACTCTGCGTGTGACCCTCGCAGCCATAATGATCTTCATGATAACTATTGGTTTCCTGGGCAACGCCATCGTGTGTCTGATTGTTTACCAGAAACCTGCCATGCGTTCTGCTATCAATCTCCTCCTCGCCACGTTGGCCTTCTCGGACATCATGCTCTCTCTGCTCTGCATGCCCTTCACTGCCGTCACCGTGGCCACCGCCGACTGGAGCTTTGGGAGCGGCTTCTGCCGAGCGTCCATCATGCTGTACTGGCTGTTTGTCCTGGAAGGGGTGTCCATACTCCTCATAATCAGCGTGGACCGTTTCCTCATCATCGTGCAGCGGCAGGACAAGTTGACCCCGCACAGAGCTAAACTGTTGATCGCAGGCTCCTGGGTGCTGAGCCTGTGCGTGTCCCTGCCGTCTGTAGTCGGGTGGAGGACGGGTGCCGCGGGTATCGGGGGTACCTGGGCGCCGCAGTGCGTGCTGGGATACAGTGATTCTCTGGCAGATCGTGGATACACAGTGCTGTTGGCAGTAGCAGTGTTCTTTGTACCATTTGCTGTCATGCTGTACTCTTACATGTGCATCCTCAACACAGTGCGCCGCAACACCCTGCGCATCCACAACCACACCAGCGAGCATTCCTGCCTGCCGGCCCTCAACCAAGTCAGCAAAATGAGACTCACCGGGCTGCAGCGGCCCCCTCAGATCAAAGTGGACATGAGCTTCAAGACCCGAGCCTTCACGACCATCCTCATCCTCTTCGTCGGCTTCTCGGTGTGCTGGTTGCCGCACACGGTGGTCAGCCTGCTGGCCGTGTTCAGCCGGCAGTTCTACTACAGCACGGTCTTCTACCCGATCAGCATAGGCGCCCTGTGGCTCAGCTACCTGAAGACGGTCTTCAACCCCGTCATCTACTGCTGGAGGATCAGGAAGTTCAGGGAGGCCTGTCAGGAGTTCATTCCCAAGAGCTGCAGACTGTGTCCCAGAGTGCCGGGCAGGAGCCGCAGGAGAGTGAGGCCCAGCAACATCTACGTGTGCAGCGAGACTCAGTCAGCTGTGTGAAACTAAGGAAGAGTTTGTGTTGAAACTGCTATCAGCTGTAACTCTTCCTTTTCCTCATAATAAGCAATCAGAGCTCAGCTTAAATGAATATACTGGTTGTTGAGAAAATAATCTCCCTACAAGAATGAACTTTCAATCTCAATTTTTTAAACCAACATGGATGAGAAGTCCTTAAAGTGCTCAGAGAAATGAAAATGTGATTAACAATAATTCTGTGACAAGTGGACAAACTTACTGTCATCCAAACAGTTCCATATCCTCCATTGTCAGTTTACTTCTCCGTTTCATAATTGGTCCAGGAAATGTTTCATTAATGTCACTCTGTTTCTTCAGACTGTAGACTCAATCTTCAGGCTTTGAGGAGTAGTGGTGAGAATAATTCTATTGTCAGTTATGTGATGAGTTTCACCAAAAAATACACAGTGTTAATGTTCAGTGATGTTCTCAGAGGAAAGTCTGTAAGCTTTCAACTGATGTCTTTTTAAAAAAATAATAATAATAATTTTAATGAACTTTGTGCAGAAATACGACCTTGTGTGAGTTGAAACTGTTATTTAATACCATGAGTGTGTCAACAAAGAAGTGTGTCAGTTATTGAGCTGTGAATGTTTACTTGAATGTATTGTCTTTTCATGAATGACGAAACCAGGTAAATAAATAGTGTTTTTAAAAGCGGTTGCACTGACAGACTGCTGAGTCCTTGGATGAAAAACACAGCCGCTTTTACAATGTACATAATGGAAAAAGGTTGCTGGGATACACCTGTTCACTGTGAGTGGATGTATATCTACTTCACTGAAGACAACACACATGGCAGTGTGTGTTTTGAATCCTATCACGTTAGGTAATCCCATTGGAAGAGTGAGGCCTGCACAAAAATGTTTATTTTTTTCTAATGAACACTTACTACGCTACTTCATTTTGAGATATTTGTATAAATGCTATAAAGACCGTCATTAATAACACTGTCAGTCTCAGCCAGCCAAATGGAGATCGTATTGATGTAGGGCATTAAACAGGAAGATGATGCTGTTCTTTCAATGCAAATGGCTCCACTTCCTGTTGAATTCTCAGCCTCGTTATCTGACTGAATTTCCATTTTGTTTTACTTTATTCATTCTATTTGACTCGCTGAACAAATCAGAGACGTTTGCAGTGATCCAGAGGTCTGGAAACAGGTCACTGAACTTTAGCAGTAAACTTTTCACAGGAAGATGTAGAGTGGATGAGACGTGTGGTCTTCATTTTTGATATAGCAAAACTGCTAATGTGAAAAAGAAACATGATCTCATTTGTTTAGAGCTTGCTCAATTGATTTGATGGCTATTGGCAGCTAGTGCTTTTTTGATGTGCTGATTACTTTCCCAATTAAAGCTGCAGTAGGCAGAATGTTTTGGGCATCATTTGGCAAAAAATCCATAATAACCTTTCAGCATATTGTAATTCAAGTGTTCTGAGAGAAAACTAGACTTCTGCTCCTCCTCATGGCTCTGTTTTCAGGCTTTAAAAGATCTAGCCCTTGACTGGAGACTTTGGCCAATCACAGGTCATTTCAGAGAGCGTTCCTATTGGCTGTCCTCCAGCTGGTGGGCGGTGCTTGGCATTTCCTTGACTGGTCTCAACATGGCTGCCGGGTTACAAACGTTCTCATTTTACAGCTAAACAGTACAATACAAGATGTTTCTGAAAACGTTTTACATGAGAAATAGGCATTACAGTAACAGAATATTGATTCATATTTGATTAGCGCTGCCTAGTTTGACCGTTTGATTGGAGTTTGTGAGTGATTGATAGCTGCTCAGAGACGGAAGGCTCCAGCTCGGCTCTGATTGGTTGTTTTCCTCCGGTCTTGCAGATGCCATTAGGAGCACCGGAGGATACCGGAGGACATGGAGGCACATGATTTATTTCAGATTACCTGTCTCATGCACTACTGTCAGGATATAGTGCTGTTTTATAAAAATAACTTTTTTTAATCATATTTGCTCCATTTCTACCCACTGCTGCTTTAATTGATTAAAAAAAAAAAAGGTGAAAATGACCATCAAAATATCCTAGAGCCCAGCTTGTTAGACCAACAGTCAAATATATTAAATCCCTATCACATAAGATATAGAAAAGCAGCAAATTATCATAGTTGAGAGGCATGAAAAATAATAATGTTTGGAAGTTTTACTTGAAAATTTACATCACTTTACAATTAATGGATTATCAAAAGAGACACATTGCATTTTCCGATCCATCAACCAATCGATTAATCACTAATCACGTCAGCTTCACGTTTTAAAACGCTGCACCTGAAACTCTCGTGTGTCAACACATGACAACATAGGGCCTCTCCCTCTTAATTTAGACCTCATGGTTGCTTCTACATCACATTACTGTCCTAACTTAATTAACTTTGATGGATTTAACGAACCATTTAACTGCAGAGACGTCAGGAGAAGGGACTTTTTTTGCTCTGATATGAGGCTGTGACAACTCCTCAAAGGCTGCAGTCGTTTCCTAAACCAGTCTCAAACTGTATCAGCTCAGGCACGTGGTTATGGTCTATAAAACCCTTTATATGAATTTGGAAACTCTGTATGTTGGTCTACCTCCCCACAAAAACACATTATTCCAAAGTAGTGCCTATAGTTTAATAAACAATATGTTCTCAGTTCCTTCCAGTGACAAGAATGTGGATCCAAGTTGTTTTGCCGGCTCCTGCAGAAGCGGGACATTTATGCTGTCTATAAGCCAGGGCCAGTAATCTGATACTATACACATGTTTTGGGGCCCATGGTCGATTGAAAGTCTTCTTGTTTGGAGAAAGTTAAATCCTCATCACTGGACTGTTTTCAACCACTGAGACATAGAAACATGTGACTGATTAGACAAGCCTTTACAGACTTGGGTCACATTTTCTTAGTTGTGGCCATCATTTCTATCTGTAACAAACTAGTGTACTCACCAAATGAGATCTGGGAACAAAGGGGCAGATCTATATCAAAGTGCTTGAAGAACAGATGTAATTTACTTTTCACTTTACGTCAATAGAACAAACTAAAATGAAGTATAACATATCAGCAGTTGAACTACACAGAAGTGGGATACGTTTTGAACCAGGGAAAATTGTAAAAGCTATACTCATATTTTGATTTTATTTTGTGTGGTAAGTTCTTAAATGTTATTTTGGCACAGTAGGTCAGCCTGCACAAGAGAACACAATAAACATTATACTGTATGAAACACAATACCTGTACTGAACTGTGCAACAATGTGACATGTAGCCTAAAGGATCTGAATACTTCTTCCACCATTGCTCATTTCATTTATGATAATTTTTTTTATATTTTTCAAATAGGCATAAAAACGTGCAGGCATCATTAGTGAACGACATGAATGCCGTGTTCATACAAAACAGCTGTCGGGTGAATTGTCATGATTCATTTCTGATCATATTTACCCTCATTTTATATTAGGTTACTTTGGAAAATGTATTGTTTGGATTCACTGAATAGGCTATGACAGTAAATTTTATATTCATAAAAACAAATTCTTAAGCAAAAAGACACATTTTTAGTGCTGACTGTCCATATCAAACAATAGGCTACATTTCCTCTATATCTGAAGCCGTTAAAATGAATAACCACTGTAAGCTTGATAATATATTTAGTTAACCTTTTTTTAATTACATTTTTAAAAAAATATTTTTATTATAATCTTTAGTCCCCCTTGCGTGTACACAGGGTGTTGTAAACGTATTGTATAATTGTCTCAATAAATATAAATATAAATAATAAAAAAATATTTTAATTGTCAATAAAAATATTTTTATTATAGTCTTTAGTCCCCCTTGCCTGTACACAGGGTGTTGACAATATATTTATTTAACCTTTTTTTTAATTAAATTTTTTCAAATATTTTTATTATAATCTTTAGTCCCCTTTGCATGTACACAGGGTGTTGTAAACGTATTGTATAATTGTCTCAATAAATATAAATATAAATAACACAAAAATATTTTAACTGTCAATAAAAATATTTTTATTATAATCTTTAGACCCCCTTGCGTGTTCACAGGGTGCTGTAAACACATTGTATAATTGTCTCAATAAATATAAATATAAATAATAAAAGAATATTTTTAATTGTCAATAAAAATATTTTTATTATAATCTTAAGTCCCCCTTGCATGTACACAGGGTGTTGACAATATATTTATTTAACCTTTTTTTAAATAATATATTTTTTTAAATATTTGTATTATAATCTTTAGTCCCCCTTACGTTTACACATGGTGTTGACAATATATTTATTTAACCTTTTTTTAATTATATTTTTAAAAATATTTTTATTATAATCTTTAGTCCCCCTTGCATGTACACAGGGTGTTGACAATATATTTATTTAACCTTTTTTTAATTATATTTTTTAAAATATTTTACTATAATCTTTAGTCCCCCTTGACAATATATTTATTTACCTTTTTTTTTAAATTATATTTTTTAAAATATTTTTATTATACTCTTTAGTCCCCCTTGCCTGTACACAGGGTGTTGTAATGTATAATTGTCTCAATAAAGTTGGTAAGAGACATGCCTTGTTGTTACGACGCGGTGCATGCTGGGAGAAGTCTAAGCATCCAGTATGGCGACCTCCACAGGACCAGATGGACAGACTGTCTGTCTCTCGGATGTGGATCTCTTACTGCACCCGGAGCTGCTGTCTCAGGACTTCATGCAGCTCATCTTAAGCGGGGTGAGTTACTGCTTAGAGAGAACCGGTCTGTGTGTGTGTGTTGGCTGGTTTCAGGTTAATGTTGGTCATATCAGAGGAAGGTGAGCTAACAGTCCTCTCTCTCTCTGTGTGAACCAGAAACATGTCAGCACCAGAGACGGTGAGAGTCGGGACCGGCTCACGGAGCTCTACCTCCGGCATGTCATCCCACGGCCGCAGAGGACGCTACCGGACAGCCGCTGGGGGAAGAGGATGGAGAAGAGCCGGGGGAGAGAGACCCCGGCCGGCTACAGGTCAGACAGACACACCGCTCACCACACTGGAGGCTGGCTAGATGAGCAGTACTGTGTTTACATTAGTCAGTGGTGGAAAGTAGCTAAGTACATTTACTCAACTACTGTACTGAAGTATGATTTTGAGGTACTTGTATTTCACTTGAGTATTACCATTTTATACTTTTACTCCTCTACATATCAGAGGGAACTATTGTGCTCTTTACTCCACTACATTTATTTGATAATTTTTCTGACTTTGCAGATTTAAATGAAATATAATCAACAAATAAATTATGATCTATTGGTTAAGAATTAAAGGGACTGTTTGTAAGAATCAGAAATGCTTGTTAACAGCGACACCTGTGGCCGTTAAGTCAACGAAAGTCAGCGTCCTGTTGCTCGCGCTTGTGCTCGCTCTAAATAGACATGAACGAGCATCGCTCAACACCACTGTGCGACACACGTCAGCTAAAACCACAATATCACTCTATATTTCACCTGCTTGGCAGTAATGTTAGATGACCAGATGAAGGTCCCTCCATGAATCAGTGCTGATCCTAGTGTTGGCTTTTCCTGCTTCAGCCTCCCGACCGCGGCCGGAGGGAACAGGGGAGACACGGGAGTTTTGTTCGGAGACGATAAGGTTACTCGCTGCGGAGCCCCGTCACTTCACAAGACACGGAAAACCTCTGTTGGTCTGGAGGAGCCGCAGCATTTATTTCTGCACAAACGTCCACTGTACATTTACTAGATATTCACAGAGCTACTAACTTTTCTGCAGTGTCTAGTGTGCACACATGCACGTGAGGTGGAGCGAGCTGAGTGAAGGCAAGCAGGCAGAGGAGCAGAGGAGCAGAGACTCCGGCCCTGGAGACCAAAGCTACAGCCTCCCCCGCATCCTCCGACCGCGGCCAACACTGTTTAACAGACGGGCTTCACTAGATATAACTTTGCGGTTTTGGTGCCTCCGTGTAGTTTGTGTTGGAGTCTTGTCTGAACAGCGTAGCCACACGCGAGCGCACATGGGACACCGACCCGGGTGATTTATATGTGTAAGAAGTTACAAACAGTCCCTTTTTAAAGGACGAGTGTGTAACAATTAGGGGGATCTATTGGCAGAAATGGAATATAATATTAATAAGTATGTTTTCTTTAGTGTATAAGCTGAAAATAAGAATCGTTGTGTTTTTGTTACCTTAGGATGAGCCGTTTATATCAACATAGGGAGCGGGTCCTCTTCACGGAGTCCGCCATGTTGCACCGCCATGCTTCTACAGTAGCCCAGAACGGACAAACCAAACACTGTTAACTTTTCCTGCTTGGGCCGGAGTCGATCACGTTACTCGCTCTTGCCGCTCTCTCTCTCTTGCTTTACCACTCACTTCCCACGTACACACACACTACGCACTGGCTCTGCTCCAACTGGCTCTAGAGAGGGACATTCGTGTTTTCGTTCCACCGTAGCTCTCCGACACGCTTGGCACACGGGAGAGGCTTGAGTTGGATGCAATCACCTCATCTCACTGCTAGACACCGCCAGATCCTACACACTGGACCTTTAAGCAAAAAATCTGAGTACTTCTTCCACCACTGCAGTTAGCCCTGTTATGACCTCACGCACGTACGTTACTCTGTCATTTGGTCAACCGGCAAATTTAAAAGCTGCATATCTCACTGCATCAAACATATTGGAATAATGTCATGCAAGGTGACATGAGTCACGCACAGGGTCATTTTAGGGATGTAGAAGGTCAGTATTGACCTTCTACATCCCTAAAATGCATCTAGTGGATCTCTTTATTCTGCCTCACAGGCATTAATGCTATAATCAAACTAATTTTTTTCCGTGAGATCACGTCAGTCAGTTTAAGATTGTAAAACATAAGTGAAACAGACACTCAAACATGACTAAAGGTGTTTATATGCACGCCTCTCCGCCAATTAAAAAATATTACAGAACACAGGTGTGCAGTTGATCTGCTCCGAGTAGGTGGGTGATATACAGCTCAAAACATGGTCATTGGCACCAGGATTGCAGTGTGCTGCTGGATTGGCAATGGCACACCCTCTACTATCTGTCTCATCCCACTGTGACGCACGGAGAGTCACCAAGATACCAAACTGATACAGGCAAGGGAATAATCTCAGTGTGACTCAGAAAATGTGCCAGCGCAGAGCAGTGCTTCTCCCCGTGCACCTGCTTGAAAATAGAGCCCTTTACCATCAACATGAGTTTAATCCATTTGAGTATAAATTACTGATTATTGTTGTTGTTGTTGTTTGCTAATTTACAGTTCCAGTAATGACCACAATAGGAAAAGGCCTCTGATTGTGTTTGAAGGCAGTTCCTCTCAGTCTTGCCCACCAAAAGTAAAGAAACCAGAAGGAACCACCGTGTCAACGGGAATCACTGACAGGTTGAAACCTCCTCCTGCTGCAAACCTGTCCAACCCCATCCGCAGGCTATCTGGAAACACATCTTCCTCTTCCTCATCCATTCATTGCAGCACTGACACAGCAGACATCAAACGAGAAGCAAACAGCTCGGTAGGAACGTTTTGTTCTGTCCCCTCAGTTATGCATTACATGCGAATTCAAGGAAAATGCGCATATATTGTTTTGTGTTGCTTGTATTTTATTTTACATTACTTTCACAGATGATTCTATTACATGCAATATATTAAGAAAATCAAAAATCAGGAATTCGTTGCTCATTGTTACTGCATTATAATGTTCTATCACTTTCAAAGGATTGACACAGAGATCAAATCATGTGGGGGGAAAAAACCCAGAGAACTCACAAGCAAATTATTAAGCATGTAATAAATCATTGATATTGGTATGCTAATAGATTTGTAACACATTGCATTATATCATACTGTTTGTGGCATTTATTGTTTATCTGACCATTTTTTTTGTAATACCTCTTGATGTGTCATCTTCCATCTCTTCAGGGTGCGATGAAGTCTCCTGATGAGAAGAAAAAGATCCAGCATGTGACATGGCCCTGACCTCCGACCCCTATTCACACAGACCTGATTGGCTCTGAAGGACAGACCACTCCCCTCCCACCAAATGTTGTTGCCCAGTATCTGTGCTCTCTCCATCACAGTTATCCCACTAATTACATCACAAAAAGGGATGAAAACCCTTTTACCTGTTTGTCAATGCCACCTCACAGCTCAGGATGGGGTGGCGCCCTGAGGATCCTGCTTTTAAAGTCCAGAGCTTCCTTGCTGCTTTCCAAAACCTCAAGTGCCCTTACCATCGATGATCAGCAACTCTACTCATGTCCCACATATATGGATCCCTTCTAGAGGACAAAACAAGTAACATGACTTTTGTTTTGTGAAATGCCATTTCTGGAAATTATGGTTGTTGATATTCTGTTTCTGTGCACTATTGGTTTTGGTCAGCAGGCCTCCAGTACTGTTTGCAAGGATGAAAGGGAGATTTTCCTGTCTGGGTTTTGTTTAAAATTTTGTAATTAGTAGTACAATGACTTGAATGGACATATTGATAGACTCCTAGTTTGAGATTGTGACCTGCGGAGGTTAAAAAAAAAAAAAAATCAGTTTTTCGCTGATGTACCTTTTTAATGGTACCAAACACAGATAGTGCTGAATATAGTATTTTATAAGGTGTGTGTTCAAACCGGTAATACAGTAGGTGTAATTTGTCTTCTCAGTTAACTCCATTCCACTGATGTTTGGCCTCAGTGCTGTTTCACAAGTTGTTCAGGGTTTTTAAACTTTAGTGTAGCGTTGTATTGTACATTTTTTTAAAGCTGGATCATAATCCACTGCTAAAAATTACCATTTTGACACAGAGGAAGTGAATAACTTACATTCACCTTTAAATAGTTCAGACAAAAGAAAGGAATATTTACTAAACCAGGAATATTGTTTTTTTTTAAGTATTTATTCTGAATTGTGTATATACTTTGCAGTTACTGTCTTTGAAACAGATGTAGACAGAGTTCATCAAAAAGGTTTAGCATTTTGAATCCATTGTCAATTCCAGTGTCTTGTTTGTACCAACGCTTTTTTAAAATAAATTATCTCAATGCAATGAATCACTTTTGTTGATTTAATTACAGAAAAGTAAACAGCTTTTTGGCCCATGTTTGATATGCCGGTGTAACATAATGTACTCTTAAACTATCATTGTGGTAAAAAATAATACAGAAATCAAAATTCCTCTTGAAGCTGTAGGCAGGTTTGTTTTGCATCATTGGGCAAAAATTCCATAATAACCTGGTCTGAGAGAAAACTAGACTTCTGCACCTCCTCTTGGCTCTGTTTTTAGGGTTGTGACAGGAGTCTTTGGCCAATCACAGGTCCTTTCAGAGAGAGGGCATTCCTATCGGCTGTTCTACAAATGCAGATGTGCGTGCACATCCTTTTAGATGGTAAATGGCTGATTCAGCGGCAGAATAGCCTGCAGGAAAGGTTGCTATTCTGGCATTGTCAACAACTGCCTGCACTGCAAAGCAAAGCAACCCCAAAAAAGGAATACGGACTTATCAAAAAGAGTCTTACAATATTGGCAAAGCGTTTCAGAGACGGAGAGAAAACATTTTCTCTCCGTCTCTGAAACGCTTTGCCAGAAAACATTTTCTCTCCGTCTCTGAAACGCTTTGCCAATATTGTAAGATTCTGAAACAAATCTAAAAGGGCTTTACAGGCCCACAAGTTTGCAAAGAAAACAGGACGATAAATTCTAGAATTGCAGCGATATAACGGCATCGGGATCACGATCGGGATGATGTTTGAAATGAATGACTAGCACTGGTACAGGTTACTGTATGAAGCGCGTGCATATGCCTGTGCTCGTTTGGTGGGAGAGGCTTAGGACAGAGAGGGGAGAGCTGTATTTTCCAAGGGGCAACCTCCAGGTCTGAAAAGTGACGCCAAGTGCCTTAAACCTGCATTCTTTCTAATAGCCAGCAGGGGGCGACTCCTCTGGTTGCTAAAAGAGGTCAGATTGTATAGAAGTCTGAGAAAATGACCCTATACTTCTCACTTGATTTATTACCTCATTAAACATTGTAAACATGAGTTTATGATCTCAATCGCTAGTTTCAAATCTTCTTCAATACAGCATGATGTTCATTTTGTAAATTATGATTCCATTGAGAGTAAAATTGACAATAAAGCAGGGTATGCTTTACGGTGTGGCTACCTTGTGATTAACAATAGCTTTTTACTTCTGCCTATTGCATTTACACTTCAAAAATCATAAAAGCGGTGTTCATTTGTGGAGATTATCTTGCAGAACAAAACGTGTAAGTATCATAAGCGTTTGTTTGCCGCAGAGCTTATTTTCTGCAATAATCCAAAACCCAATGGAAAAATCCCATTGGCTTTTTGTCGAGGGAACCAGGGCGATGCTAACTTCCTGGTTGGCCTCCAAAAATGCGTCGTCCCTGCAGCACTCTAGTAGCATCCCAATTAATATCATGTGAATATGAATGTGAATTATGGATGCACCTTGCTAACCAAGCTAGCTAGCTAGATAGCTAGCGCTAGCATTAGATGTAACTTAGCATTTGCTATGCTAACGGTACTTAGCCCCTCTGGGCCTCGCTTTTCTCCAGCTCCACCCGTCCAAATATGGTCACTTCTGACTCCAAAAACTAAGATGGCGACAGCCAAAATGCCAAACTCAAGACTTCAAAATAGTAGTCACAAACCAGTGGGTGACATCTCTGTGACTATACGTCCACTTCTTTTGAAACAGTCTGTGGAATTTTAAAATTACGGCGTTTTTTTTTTTGTTGCCTTTTCCAGAAAACTTCCTCCCCAGCTTTAAGAGGTCTTGGACCCACCAATCTGCACTAACTTTTGTATTAAATTGGTGTGTGTTAAATTGACCCTTTGTTTTTTGTTTTTTTGTATGAACAATTCTGAAATTCATGTGATTTCATGCACAGCTACAGTTGGCAATTATAAGAGAAAAGACACAGTTTTAATATATTTAATTGGTAATAGAACTCATTCACAAAACCTGTATTAATTATCGCATCAAGCTAGTCCATGCACAAAGCTGTAATTATTATTACACTTCAAAGCGGATAGTCTACATTAATATTGTAGATTTATTTCATTCATAAATGCTGATAACCTTTTCTCAAAGAGTGAACATTTAACTTAAATAAACTTTCTAAATTCAAACTGTTAGTAGTTTGTATTTCATGGCATACAATAATGTACATTCATAGTAATTCTAGGTTGTAAAGATGCTATGGATGCTATGCTCTGTGCTCTGATAGTATTTATTGTATCTTTATCATTCCTCTATCATAACATTGTCATCCAATCAGATGTATCCGTTGTCCTTCAGACTGAATTAGATGTCCTTGCCGCACTCCGGGCACAGGATATCATCACGCTCAGTGAGGAAGCCACGGCCAACCAGGGACACGGAGCACTTCTTACAGTTGAAGCAGTCATTGTGCCACTGGCGCTCCTCAAAGGAAATGTACTTGCTACCTCCAAGGCCTGAAAGTGAAGAACAAGTCCAAGTCAACACAACTGAGAAACATTTTATAAACAATCTTTTTTACATTCATGGAGACCAATGAATTGATAAATTGTGATTACCACTAATGGGCGTGGTGCAGGAGGCACACTTCTTGGCATAAAGGTTGCAGAAGCAGTTGAGACAATAGGCAAAGTCATCTCTGGAGGTAAACCTCTGGCCAGACAGCTGCTGCTTGCAGCTAGTGCACAGGAAGCAGTCCTTGTGCCAGGGCTGGTCACGGTAGGTCACCCCGCCAGTGGTGATGGGCTAATAAGAGGGAACAAGGATGCCATATTGTCACACTTCAGGTGTAATCATTGTTCTTTGAGTGAAGAATTGAGTGCTATTTTGGAAATTAGTTCCAATTTGGTATCCTACCTTCTTGCAGTGCACACACTGCATGGCAAACTGCTTCTCATAGCAGGGCACACAGAAGTTATGGTTGTCCTTAGGGATGAAGCTCTTGGTGCCAATGGGCTGCTGGCACCTCTGGCAGGTGAAACAGGTCTCATGCCAGCTGTTCCCCTTGTGCTCCATCTTCCTGGAGCCTTCAGAGAAACACAAAGTAAAGGAATGGATGGAGTTAGTGAAGGGATGCAAAGACAACGGCAATAAGACATAAGACAAAATGTGTATTCTTGGAGTCAAACAATATACACTTCATTATATATTTTGGTCTTGTTTGTGAGAAAATTTTATATTTAGAATAATCAGTCCAATTTATGGAAAAATGTGTAATTTAATTGTCCGACACCATCTTGGTTTTTTGGCTGTCACCATCTTGTTTTTTTGCAACCAGTGACATGAGAGGGTGGAGCTAAGTACAACCGGACGTTGAATAAGACATTTTTAGGCAAACAAAATGTTATAATTAACCTTCATGAACTGAAAAGTCACTGTAAAAGGGTTAAAGTTGTAAGACGAAAACACGGACAACTCTCAGACCGGACAACGCCGTGGTAACAACCTGGGCGGAAGCCACGCCCTAAAGCATACCCTGTTTAATCGTCTATTTGACTCTAAATGGGACCATAATTTACTAAATGAACATCATGCTGTATTGAAGAAGACTTGAATCTAGCGATTGAAACCATAAACTTGTGTTTACAATGTTTAGGTGGCTGTGGTCATTTCACGTATTTCTGTGAGATCACGTTGAATTAGTTTTTATATAATGTATTCGAACCTCACAGAATGATGTGGACGAAAGAATAAGTCTCCAGCCTGCTCCTGTTCTACTATACACCTTGTGGCAATGTGTTCACACAAAAAGTGTCAATGTATGCTGATGACCTCATTGTATACCTAATAATATCCTCTCTGTGCTGTATTATTATTATTACACAACTTGGGGAACCTCTAACATCACAAACTTAACCTTAAAGAATGGAGACTGTTTATTTACATGGTGCTCCAACAGACACACATGTCCTGACTGACTGCTGTACCCACCTGCCCTAACAAAATTACACTGATTTATCATGCATATAATGTAAGAGACAGTCATGTGTAAACCATTCACAACTGCACTATTCTGACGCTTTCCGTAGATATACTTAGACAAACATTTTTTTCATATCAGAATCTGCATTTGATAGGCATTATCAGTCGCTATAAGCACCATAGATGTGGGTCCTTAGGGGCCTACTACGTTGTAAAAGTGAAAGTGAAACTTAAAAGAAACACGTAACATGTTGTAAAACTGAATGAAACGTTTTTGAACACATCAAAAAGGCTTCTTTAGGTTTAGGCAAGAAATCTAAAACTTATTTTGGTTTAGGCAAAAAAAACAACTGTTAGGTTTAGGCAATAAAACTACAACTTCTTTAGGTTTAGGCAAAGAAAAACCCCACTTAGTTAAGTTTAGGGAAAAACATAGTGTTTTGGGTTAAGATAACTACGAACATGAAGACAACATGTGTAAGCCTGTGTTTTATGTCTCATCCATTGTCCCCGACCTCCTCCTCTTATGGAGTTTCACGCTGTCTATACTACAGCACCTGACTTCCACTTCTGCTCCTGTCATAATTACTACAGTCGCTAGAGGTCGCTATCGTGTTCTTTTATACCTTCTTCTGATGATCTACCATGTGAATAGATGATAAAACCTACTAGTGGGTGTAGTAGGCCCCTATTGACCCACATCTGTGGGGCTTATAGCGACTAATAACGCCTATTTAATAGCCTGACAACAGTCTAATCTCAATCTCTTTTATGGCTTTCTTCCTACCTGGCATGATAGTTTTCTTGCACTCATGGCACTTGGAGGAATACTCATTGGAGTAGCACTCAGTGCAGAGGAGCTTTTCATCCTTGGTGGAGAAGGGCTTGTCCACCAGGGAGCGCTTGCACTGGAAGCACATGAAACATTCCTCATGCCAGTGACGGTCCTTGTACGACAGATCCTACAAGAATATCAGATGGACAGTTAGACCTGGGCCGACTTTGACGATAATTAGTGTTCAAGACAGAAATCCACAGAAGGAGCATGTTAGGGCTTATATACTGTATATTGCACAATGTATCTTGTGACATCTCTTACCCTGGTGTTGCAGCCAATGGGCTTCTTGCACTCCTCGCAGGTGTTGGAGTACAAGCTCTCGTAACATTTCACACAGTAGGGATTCTCCTCTCTCAGAACGTACTTTTTCCCAAACAGGGACTCCTTGCAGTAGTGGCAGTCGTAGCGCTCGGTCATTTTGACCCAGAGTCACTCACCTAGGAGAGGGAAACACAAAGAGACACGGGAAGTGAGAGGAGAGAAAGTATTCTGTCAAACGTTTGTGACATGCAAACAGCAGTTGGTAGCTGAGGTAGACTCCTAGTTGACATGAAACAGCTTTATCTGGATGATCCTGTCACCTAAATACCATTAAGCTAGACGGTTTTGTCTTTTTGCTACTCAGTTCAAATACATCTTTGCAGTGACACAGACACTCAGCAGATATCAATTGTTTAGACATCATAAATTCCAAGCAACAAATGTTTTCTAGGACACATTCAGTATCAAGATCCTTCACATTATAGTTTTTTCCATGTTGCACCGCCCCCCGACCCCCTTTCATCTCTCTCTCTCCCATCTCTCAGCAGTCCTTCATTTTGTTCTCTGTGTCAGAACTAGAAGGTGACAGATGAGGAGGATATAAATAACCCCTATCAGTCCTGCTTAGAGACAGTCAACTTTCGCCCAGTTGCATACCAACGCTCACCATGCCGCTGTACACTGATCCATCCATCAACTCACATCCAGCTGTCAGCACCAGATCACTGTATCCCTGTGTGTGTATGTGTGTGTGTGTGTGTGTGTGTGTGTGTGTGTGTGTGTGTGTGTGTGTGTGGGAGTGTGTGTGTCAGTGTATATAAGTGGGTTTGAATGGCACTTGTAATAATGGCTATTCACAATCTGCAGCTGTTTGTGGTCTGCCTGTTGAGCCCTCTGGTTCTCCCACCTGTACCTAAATACTCTTACTCCCTGTGGACCAAGGATAGTATAGGCTATATATTTCAGTGTGTGTACAGTATGTGCATCTTTATGAGGGAGTAAAGGTATAGATGTCCAGTGCCCCAGTACATATAGTGTTTAATACCACCCTGCCAGGCTTTTGTTTTCTCACTCACACACACACAACCTCTACTATTCATGTGACTATATGTGCTCGGCAAAGCTTTGACCATATAAGGTGGCTAGAAAAAAAAGATGGAAAACTCAAAATTCACGTCCCCTTCCTGATCACTCTTTCAGTCCTTTCTGAATTTCTTGAATTACTGTTTTTAATTTAGCTGCTCTCCTCTGTTGTTATTCCCGTTATCTTGCTGTTGTGTTTGGACGGTCAGAGCTTCTTCCCCTTGATCTATTTGCGACCACTGTGTATTCCCACCTCAGTGGTCCAACATGAGATCTGTGAGTGATTTGTAGAGGTTAGTATCTTTTTATCTGGCTGAAGTTGAGACGTATAATCTGCCCGTCCTTTCTGCCCTGAGTTATTCTCACCCCTCCCACATTCCCTCATTGTCTATTGCTCCCACCATGACTCATCTAGCTTATATAAGGATTTATCGAACTCCTAAAAATAAAAAAAGGATAATCTCAACGGCCACAAATAAAACCTTCAGCTATTCAGGCACGTCATGCAGCTGTTTCCCAGCTTCTGTGGTCTCTTTGATGCTGCCCATCTGGGAGTCTCTCAGTGCAGATCGCTTGATGCCAAACTGAGCGACGGCACTTGGATGGCACGTGTTTGATCACCGTGCAGCCTGGTCTATTCCCAGAAATTCAAGGTGCTTCAAGGCATTGTTCCCCCCCAAGCAATCAACTCTATGTGCATTATGTAAAGAACTGGGTAGGTTTTTTTTTGCAAGGAATTTAGTTGTGAGTCAAGCTAAAAAAGCAATTCTACCATCTCACGAATTTAAGTGCTAAAAAAAGCCCTAAAATGTACAGCTCTTTAGTCATAATTCCAGATGTTTTAATGATGCATACGTCTGTCTTTAAAATATTATCCAACCATCTATAGCAATACAAACCATAAACCAGTACTACCTCTGACAGTGAGACCTCTAAACAGCGTGCTCACATTGATTTTCTACTCTTTCAAAGCAACAATTCTGGGGGAATTCCCCATCAATTAAATAAGTACGACCAACAGCCACTGATGAAAGCCTTGTAAGGGGATAATCAAATGAAATGTTTAATCAACTTAAGCTCTTCCTATATGTTTAATTGAGTTTGGCGTTCCTATTCAACCCTGAATCACAGTTAACATTCAAAGTAAATGCAATATAAATACAAGTTTGCAGTTCAACCTGAACCCTTCCACCAACTGTAAAATTACAAGCTACTGTATATATACTATAGTCCTCTTCTATGTAGAGATCTTTCCAGGAACCTTTCAGATCCCGTAGTTGTTGTATTGTATTAACAGATACTTTTTTGTGCATTTGAAAAGTGTGACTACAAGATCTTATACTGGATTGCATCACACCAAAATGCTGTGAAGTGCGATAAATGCTGTAAAGCCACATAAAAAGCAAAATAACCAACCAATTTGCCAAAATGGAAGTAACAGTAATAACAAGTAAGGAGCTGACACCTTCACTAACACAGTTTTGCTGAAGGGAAGTCTGAGCTTGATGAGAATAGAGAAAAGAAGGGTGGAAAATGAACTCTACGAACAGGGGTCAACAGGGGTTGTGCATTTCTTTGGAGATAGATGACAAAATGATTGAATAAAAGAGGAAGTCGGGGTGTCTCTGAGACAGACATGAGGGCAGACAGTGGGGGAGAGAGATGAGGTGGTTAAATAGTGAAGGTACTGTGCAGGTGGAGAGAGGGAGAACATGAGCAGGTGGGTGGGGTAGACATAAAGGAGGATGCCAGAGCACAGTGAGCAGCTGTGTCCCGGAGAATGGAAGACATGGTGAATGAAGACCAGTGAAAGGATGAATGGGTGGAAAAGATGGACAAGTAGATGGATGGATAGTTGGAGCAGTGAACAGAGTTGGGTCTTACCTTCCTGTCTGAGGAGTGTGTGCCTGTGCGGAGTCTGGGGCAGACTGAGAGGGGAGGCTCCGGGTGAGCTGTAGTTACTCCTGATTGCATTACTCCACCCATCAAGGGCTAATTGAAAACGGGGGAGGGGCGACTGGGGGGGGGGGGATGTAGCGAGGGGGCAGCGAATCTTTTTCGAGATGATCTATAAATACAGCGGCGCTTCACAGAGATAACCCCGAGGCCCCCTTTCACTTGCTCATTCAGTCACCAGCGAGACCGCGTGGCCTTTTAAGGTCACTCAGTTGTTCACTCTCTCACATACTCACTTCACTTGCTCACTCACTCACATAAATTTGGCTTCATCTATCTATTATTTGTGTTCCCCCCCCAAAACAGTCTTATCATATCATCCCTCCCTACCCCATTTCCTGGAGAAAAACAAGTTATCAACTGCTGTTTTCTTTATATCAGAGATATCTGTGGTTATCATTATCATAATATTGCACACACATACACACACACACACACACACACATGCACGCTGTTACATAATGCCACAATCTTCCTATGGCCCGTTGATACATGATGGAAAGGACGCCAAGGGTCAAACGTCAAAGATTGTTGTCCTGTGAGATTCGTCCCTACTCATGTGTCTCATCTGTCTTTACTTCCCTATATTGCTCCTCACAGGGGAATAGGCATTCAATCCCAGACCTCCAACGTGTCGGATACAGTATCCAGGCCTGGTGACGACAGACACCCGCGTGGTTTCTAAGAAAATTGTAGCACTATTTTCTGAAACCCCACACATTCTCTTGTTCACACTGGTACACCACCCTCCATCGACACCATGCTGTCCCCAATTCTGTCTTTCCTTATCCCAACTCCCTCTCCTTCTCTCTGTTTGTTCGTGTGTCGTTCTCTCTGTCTGTCTGTCTCTCTCTTTCTCTCTGTCTCTCTCTCTGTCTCCCTGTCTGCAGCAAGGTTTTCCTGACCCGGTGGTCCCTGGACACTCTCCAGTGAGAAAATGCGTCACTAGATTCAAGTGCTCTATTTTTGGTGCTTCACAAAGTGTGTGTGTCAGTTTGTGTGTGTGTGTGTGTGTGTGTGTGTATGTTGCTTCTATGTGCATGCATGTATTTATGTTTATTTGTATTGTATTGTACTGTACTGTATATAACAAGAGTTATTTTTAGCCACCTATAGCGGCATGGCTGCTGGTCGGTCTACCACTTTGACAATTTGAAATATCTCAACAAATATTAGATGGATTGCCTTGAAATTTTGTATAGACGTTTTGTACAGTCCCCAGAGGATGAGTCCTATCGACCCCTGACTGGTTCACATTTGTGGTTTTGACTGAAATATGTCAACTATTGAATGGATTGTCATGAAATTTAATACACTCATTCACATTCCCCTCGGGATGAATGATGAGATCTTTGGCGATCCCTTAACTTTTCATCCAACTCCATCATCAAATCATAATTTTGATTTGTCAAATACTTTGGTTTATGACCAAATACCTGCAAAACTAATGGCATTCCCATCAGCCTCAGATTTACTTTGTGTTTAGTGCTCATGGATGTATAAAGAGAATTGGATACAGCGTTGGAGGTGGGGCCTTGTTCATTCCTATTGAAGTTGCTCTGTGGTGCACGGAAGAAGGAAAATAACTCTGTATTCGGCTATTAGTTCATTTTACAATTTTTAGGATCCAATGATTTAAACAAGGGCTATTCAAGGGTTCGTACTGGGAAGTTGATTTACCTTAAAAAAAATTATCTGCTGAGTTACAGACGTCTCTTTCCCAATGTAGGTCTATGGGAAAAAGTCTTGACAGACAGGGGAGTTGTAATTCCACTGCTCTATGAAAATTTGCTTCAAAGCCTGGCAATCTTCCTGGGGGCTTGTTAGTGTTAATAAGTACATGTTAGCATGCCAACATGCTAATGAACATGATATTATACCTTCTAAATGTCAGCATATTAGCATGTCAGCTAACAACTAATTGTTTTTTTATCAATACAATGTTTACTTTTTAGTGCTCTTATACAAGGTGCTCCAAATGCCAACTGAAATTAAAATACTATCGTTCTAGTCCCAGCTGCCTGTTGAGGAATCTGTGACATGTGACAGAATTGAAGTCAGATGACCATCGTCAGACAGAAGACAGAAGAGGGTGTTGTGCTAGTTCAAAAGACAAGACTGGGAATTGATCTGATTTGAGTACTCCACCCAACAAACATATGTGGCATTTTTTCCATTCATGCTTCCAATGTGCTTATAGTTAAAAACTAGATGGATATCCCTCATAAAAGTTGAGCACCAATATAAATCACATATGTTCATCACCATATTCCTCTGATATTGCCAATGTATATATTAGACATATTACAATAATACTTAAGTATTTAACCCAGGCATGGAAAAGCAATCATCTCAGTTCATTTAATTACAGGCATGTGGTTCTTATTAATACCTCAAGGGCCAATCTGTTTTATGCCCAACCGAATATTGCCCCGGACTGCCATAGCATGCCCTCAGTTGTTGCCCCCCAGCCCTCAGACTTTGCTTCTTGCTTGTCTTCAGCTGGCACACAGTCATCCCTCCCCCCACTCTGTGCTCTGGACCGAGGCCTCCAACTCAGCTGCTAAGGCCAGGGGATAAAGGTGCAGCTGTCTGGGCACTGCAAGGCTATCGTGATGCTAAAGCCTGCTGCTTACTTCTGCTGCAAATACAGTCATGTGGAAAGGTCAAGCTAGGCCGACCCCATCATCACTTGTGAACCGTTAATCATTAATGCCACAGCAACCAATTGGTCTGGAATTTCTCTGGGTCACCCAAGATCCACTATGATCCTCTGGAAGAACTTCACTGCACTGCCTGTCAAACTGGTTGAAATGGATCCCAGCAACTGACTTTAAAGAGCGTGCCGCGTCGTAATGAAGCTCTCAAATGGGCAATTAGAGCTGATGAAGAGGGGCAGAATCATTTTGGGCTCCCACTGTGGGAATAGGGTGTACTTGCAGCAAGCGTGACTACCATAGCCTTGATTTGATGTTGAAGACTCACTGCCAGAAGTGTGGACACATAACGAGTCACATGACTTGGATTTGAATCGGACTCGAGCCACAAATTTGATGACTTTAGACTTGACTTGACAACATTGAAAAAGGATTTGCAACTCGACTTGGACTTTAACACCAATGACTCGTGACTCCACTTGGACTTGAGCCTTTTGACATGAAAATACTTGATACCTTCCCCCAAGCCCAAAGACCAATGTTAACGTTAGAACGTTACGTTACTGAGCGTCAGTTGGAAAAAATTATACAAATATAATTTCGTTTGCGTACAAAAACTATGCGGTAGTCAACAAAAATTAGTTGCAGTATGCAAAACATGCGGGTCGGAAATTACAGACAGAGACGCAAATTACATTACATTTGGTGAAGAGCACATTATGACTTGTTTAGGACTCGAAACTCAAAGTTTAGGACATGGGACTTGTCAGTCTTGACTTGGAACTTGACTCAGGACTTGAGTACAAAGACTTGAGACTTAATTGTGACTTGGAAAACAACAACTTGGTCCTACCTCTACTCACTACACTAGATTACCCGCATAAAAGTATTATTTGACATAATGGGAAAAACTCTTCTTCACTTTCTTGCTGAGAGTTCGATGAGTAGGTAGTTATCACCCTTATATGGTATGTCCGTTCATTGTACAGCTACAGCTAGCAGATAGTTAGCTTAGCTTAGCACAAAGGCTGGAAAGGGGGAAACAGCAAGTCTGGCTCTGTCCAACAGTAAGAAAAGGCACCTCCCAGCATCCGTAAAGCTCAATAATTAACACATATATCTTTGTTTAAACCATAAAAAAATATAAAAGTATTAAAATCACGGTTTTGACGGGTTAGATATTGCTCCCAGCCAAGAAGTAGTCGCACTATATAGTAATTTGTTTATTTACTATCTTACATTTTGGAATAATGCTATCTTCTGTTATTAAAGTACCCATTATGCTGTCAACAAGACAGTCTTGTCACTAACAAACTGTGTTAATTAAATGAAATACTGGTCTGCATTCCTTGTGAATGTCCTGAGATCGGGGTGAGGGAAACGAGATGACTTCCCTCGATAATTACCAGCTGCAGACATCCAACCCTTCCATCCTAAACACATGATATTGTGTGCATATTGTGTATAATTAAAATAAGGCCCCAGTTTGTGTTAAAATGTAGCCTCACTATGGCCTCAACTTGCTGGTTCAACTTGCTCCAACAATTTTATTATATTATATTTAACAAGAATTTGCTTCGAGATTTCTTTCTTGGGATGGGTAATTTACATAATGAGATTTGGTCATGCGGTAGATATCATATGAAAAATATGCAGAATCATCCCAAAAATATATCACATCACAAAACTTCATTGTGCGGCCCACTGTATGACTGCAGAAGCAAAAGTTAGCCTCGAAATCATGCTTAGGGTAATAGTCAAAGGTGTATCTTTAGACTGTCAAAAATTCAGAGCTATTTATATATAGATGGACTGTATAGCCTGAGGTCCCATTATCCATTGTGTAGTCAGACAAAGATGAGTGGCATTACTTTTCATGATATCTTACCGCGTTGTGTGCAACAGGATGATTTGAAACTCAAACTTTTCAAATCATTTAAATCAAAACAGTAGAATATTTGCTTTAAGCAGCTCCTGCTCATTAATACAAGCATACATTCATCTTTCCATGCATACCTGTTCATTCCTTAAAGCTGCAGTAGGCAGAATATTTTTAGTATCATTGGGCAAAAAATCCATAATAACCTTTCAGGATATTGTAATTCAAGTGTTCTGAGATAAAACTACATTTCTGCACCTCCTCATGGCTTTGTTTTCAGGCTTTACAAAATCTAGCCTGTGACGGGAAACTTTAGCCAATCACAGGTCATTTGAGAGAGAGAGCGTTCCTATTGGCTGTTCATTCAACGGAGGCAGCTGTCAATCATTCGCAAACTCTGTCAAACTAGGCAGCGCTGATCAAATATGAATCAACAATCTGTTACTGTAATGCCTATTTCTCACCTCAAATGTTTTCAGAATCATCTTGTAGTGTACTGTTTAGCTGTAAAATAAGAACATTTCCTCCAGCTGGTGTGCGGTGCTTGGTATTTCCTTAACTGATCTCAACATGGCTGCCGGGTCACAAACTTTCTAATTTTACAGTAAACCAGTGCACTACAAGATGTTTCTGAAAACATTTGAGGCGAGCAATAGGCATTATAGTAACAGAATATTGATTCATATTTGATCGTTTGATCGGAGTTTGCGAGTGATTGACAGCTGCTCAGAGACGGCATGCTGCAGATCATCTCTGATTGGTTGTTTTCCTCCGGTCTGTGAAATCTTGCAGATGTCATTAGGAGCACCGGAGGACACCAGAGGACACCGGGGGACACCGGAGGACACAGAGGCTCAGATTACTTGTCTCATGAACTACTGTCAGGATATAGTGACCGTTTTATAAAAATAACTTAATGAATCATATTTGCTACAATTATACCCACTGCAACTTAATAATTCCTAGCATGCATTAGGACAGACAGGACATCCCAAACACAAAACCAGGGAAAACCAAACCATTTAAAATATAACATAAAATTGATTAAACCCTTGCAATGCAAATTAGCTAAACTACAGTATTCCTTTTTTCCACACTAAAACACCTGTCTCCTGTGCACTTTTCTCTGGTCAATGTTGCTTTGTTCCCTGACATTCAAATTTACGACGATGATTAAAAGCCTCCTGTGCTCGTTTTCACTCCGTCTTCGCTCTGTGCCAGAGCAGTGATGTGGGTCTATATGCATCACAGCAAATCTTCAGTCATTTAGCCGGGTGTTGTGTTCCCAGACCGCTAAATCCCTGCAGAGATTAGTGGGATGTTTCAACCCCGGCAGTCACCAGCCACTTTATTTAGATGCTGAAGTTTGTCTTTTCTCTTCGTTCCTTTTGCCTTTTATGCATGCAACCACACAAGGAGTCAAACTGACACCAACACATAAAGAATTACTACAATGTGCTTTCCTCTGGAATCATCTGAATGTTACTGTGACATTGGAGAGCACACAGTGATAAAAATGGATTAAAATTTTGATGTTTAATGTTATTATCTTCCCTCAGAAAACTTCTATTTTGCATTCACCAGTGAGGTGATCTAATGATCAGCGGTATTTTATTACAGTAAATACTTTTATAGCCATTTATTTTATGGACTGGGTGGTAGAACATGGACATTTTGGGGATTTGTTCCTTTACTAAAGGTTAATTACCCTCTTCTCTCCTTCTGATGATGCCTCAGTATAAAGTCCAGCTCATCTAAATTAGTTTTACGAAGAAGTCCCTGTCTTAATAGCTTAATAAGTTACTTCTAGTTGTTTTTCTCATGTTCCCATTCACTAAGAGGGTGTTGCAGTCTCATCTGACCTCACTTATCCGGACTACAACTGGGCCCCTCTGTCTCTGGCTGCATTTATCTTACTAATTCTGTCTGTTGCAAAGCAAGGGCAGCTGTCATGGTGGCACTCTGGCAGCTAGAACCAAACCCCATGTCCCAGAATACAGATCCAGCAGATCTGGGGGCTGGTGGAAGATCGAGGCTGGTCGTGTGGCAGCTGAGGGCCAACTGTGCCCGATGGTCCCCACTTTGTAATGCTTTTATTATTTGGCTACTCTGACAGCAAAGGCCTTTAGGTTTGTTTAAAGAGATGTTTTACTTTTGCTGTGTCACAAAAAGGGATCAGGTTTTGTTTCCAAGTGTGTCCCACTAAGTAGCACTAGTGTTTGAAATTACAAATTAGTTTTCTGATTTGAATAATTTCATTCAGTCCAGTTCAAAGATTCATAGTTTGCAGTAATCATTCATACATTTTCTTTTTTTCTAAGCCAACACATGTCAGTATGTGCATCAATAAGTGGTCGCATTACAAATCTTAACGCCATAATCGGCTGTTTTTTAGAGTAGACATTTCCAGATGTCACTGTAGGAAAAGCACAGGTGTAAATTATAAAATTGATGATTTCTGAATTCAGCTGCGTCAGTTTCAGGGTCCTGGTAGCCAAATCAAAGAACGCTTTCGCCGTTTTGGACTGAAAGCAACTACCGTACGCCAGTAAAACATCCGCCTAAAAAGTGTCGTACAAAAGTGAAACAAAATTATTTCTATTTTATTGTCATATTCTACCGAAATGGCCTGTGTTGAACAATAAAATATTATAAATGAGTGAGATAAGGGTAAGAATATCATGGTAGAGGCAGAGTAGGGCGGGTCATGCCTTCGCCATCCTAGTATACAGACATTTTGGAGGGTGGGTGCTATGCTTCCGCAACAGCGGTGTCATTCAGGACAGTGTTATTAGCTGTAACCGCCGTCTGCGAGCAGTACAGAGCAGTGGCCGTGAGGTAGCCAGGGGGTCACGCTTACATGCACTAACATGCACTAAAATCACGCTCGACCGTCCCGGCTATGTCAACAAAACACGCAGAGGGGAGAGTGACTTCATTCTCTGCTCAGGTAGACATTACTCCTCTATATCTTTACATAGCAAAAAGTTGTTTGCTGCTATATTAATGCTCTGGATATCATATAGAGCACCTTTAAACGGAGAGGTGTTTTGAAATAGGTGGAGGTGTTTTTAAAATAATTTATGGCAGGGTTGTTTTTTTAGACTGCATTAGTTTTAGCTAGGTGTATTGAATAACTGATAAGAGTATATGTTAACACATACAAATGATTTAATCAGTTAATTCAATCATGTCCCTGAGTGTTATGGTAGACATGATATGTCCTGATGGTAACTTTTTATTTGCAAATTGCAGTCTTGTGTCCTCTGAAATGCATTTTTCACACTGCATGATAACACAGCCGCAACAAAAACGCATATAAACACACATTTCATCATACACATTCTATGTGATTCACATTTCACTGGGCCTGGAGGCCACCGGATAGCAAGCATAGCACGGGAGCCACTGGTTCATCACGTACATCATCACTTCCAATCAGGTGGCCTTAAAGACGGGCGCCTTTCTGCCAAAATAAACATCCAGTTTCATCAGCGTTGTAAGTATAGCTCTGCTCTCAGCAGTGAGCAGGGGGATGACTTGGTGTGGCTGGTGAGAATTATGAGGGGCGTGGATCTAAAATGGAAGACATCCTGGCTATAGCAGTGGCAGAAAAAGTGTTGACAAGTGATACTTAGCCTTGATTAATAAGTCAAGCTCTCCTTGGGCTTAAGAGAGGAAGGGTATGAAAGACAAACCATTCCAATAATTTTTGCACTTTTACAGCAGCTTTGAATTTAACCCTAACCCTGTGCAGCAGTCACAGACCACCAGATGTCCAGTAACTTAATGATTTTATGCCTCCTCGCCGTCGAGAGACGTGGCTGGAGGCATTATGCTTTCGAGTTGTCCGTCCGTTCGATGCTTGTGAACGCGATATCTCAGGAACGCCTGTATATTTCTCCACTTGGACTCAAGGATGAACTAATTAGATTTTGGGGCTCAAAGGTCAAAGGTAAAGCTCACTGGGACCTCACGTCCGTCCCATTCTTGTGAATGTTATTACTCAGGAATGCCTAGAGGTAATTTCTTCAAATTTGGCACAAGCGCCACTTGGACTCAAGGATGACCTGATTAGATTTTGTTTTTCTAATAGGATAAAATGATGAAGTGATGACATTTTGGACATGTAAACTGCAACTTGACGGGTTGGCGGAGGCATACAACCGTGAGGCGGTAATTCTAGTTATTTCATGTTGTTATTGAAATTCAACCATGAAATCTAATACCAGCTCTACATCTGGTAATGTAATGCGCCTCAGCTCTTTCCAATTATCCCTGAGTCAGCTGTGTTAAAAAGACAAGCTTAACTTAAATATAATAAGCATGTGCTTGTGATTCTTCGTCTAACTGCTTTCTAATCAGATTGATACATTAGAGTATGAAAGTCATTGTTGAATGAGAGTGGGGATTTGGTTGGTTATTTTAATATTCTGACACTATAATAATGACCCGGTAAAGGTTGGTATGTGTGAAGTGCACAAATGATGATGGAGACAGTATTGGTTCTCCTCCCTCAGGGATGCTCTGCCCCCTTGTGATAGAAGAGCCAAATCTCTGTGCAAGAAACTGTTTGTTTATCATTTATATGATTTTGCTCACATTTTACTTCCGAAATAAAAGTATTGTTTTGCCCTCAGGCCTGCCATTTTCTGTTTCACATCCCAAAACCTCTGATGAGTATAAAGAAACCTCAACTCCCCTGTCCAGTGTAGGAATAAAGATTCGACACATGGAGGCGCTGTGGAACAAGGAACAAGTGTATGAAGCTGCATCAGTGTACCTGACCTAACTGAACTGTTAAAGAGATCAATATTGCACATGAGAAATGTGTAAGTAAAATGGAGTTTGTGGTGGTTTTGAGAGCTGTATTTTTTTAGCTGAATCCAGTTTATTTAGATTCATTTTTACAGGTGTGTAGTTGGTGAGCAGGCTGGCATATACTGTAACTGTAGGTCAGGTGACAAGGATATGATGTAACCCTCTGGTTTACAGGTTAGATGTATTCATAGTCTGTATTTCAAGTTAACTTTTTTGTCATGATCAACAATGGGAAATGAGTCAATAATAACCCAAAGATGTTTTTTTTGAGAAGTCACTTTCCACTGAATTTGTTATTTAACATATTTGATTTGATGGATAAGACACTATGATAAAAGCTGACTTGGAAAAAAATGATAAAAGAAAATAATACAAAAAAAATAAAAATAAACCTCATTAAAGGAACAATATGTTGCGTTGACAGCTAGAGTTTTAGAAAGGGTAACAGCAGTCCAAATTCAAAACATTGGAGCCGTGGCCCGTCCACTCCTCTGGTGTGACTGATGGCAGTTAGCGTGTGTTAGCATCAACGTGTCAGCCTCAGGCCAGCAGAAGGAGTCGGAATCACTTCACCGGCTGTGTGTCTCAAATACACGCTGCCTTGATAACCCAGTTCTAATCTAATGTTAACATTATCTCTGTTGATCCAGTTGGTTTGCTTGCTTCCATGGCTGCAGAAGGCTGTTTGTCTGCTGATTTGTTTCATAAGTGGCAACTGGGTGGTACTCTATCAAAACGTAAGCACAACTACAAGCTAAGTATACTTTTCTGTAGGCCTATAAGGCAAGAATACTTAATCATACTTTTCTTAAGTATATCTCGACCAAAAGATTAAGTACAAGTAGGCCTATTAGCCAAGTATACTTAGACTTTTCTGTATACTTGTCAGTACAAACCAAGTATGCTTAGACTTTTCTGTATACTTGTCAGTATGAGCCAAGTATACTCATGTATACTTTTGTTAAGTATACCTTTGATAAGTACATAAAAAGTAAACTGAAAATATTCTCTCTTATTTTAAGTTTAAAAGAAGTATACTAATAGCACACTTGAATAAACTTCTTTTTGGTAGGGGATATCATGGTCAGTTTAGGATTTATTACAGTAAATATATTACATATTGGTCCTTTAATACACACACACACACACACACACACACACACACACACACACACACACACACACACACACGCACACACACACACACACACACATACACACATACACACATTGTCTAAATTCTGGTCATTTCTCACGTTCTGCCATTTCTCACTAACGTGTTGACTTTTTTAGCATTTGGGTTTTTAAAGGGCTTTAACAATAATAACCTGAGATTGAAGATATTATTTCATTTTGCATGATGCCAAAAACAAAACTCCATGAGTATTAAATAAGCTGGAACAAATAAAAGAAACTTTGAGTCAACAGTCAGTCAACATTATGAGTTTTCTGTATGATAAAGATTGATCCTATCAGAAAATGTCAATCTTCTTTTATTACCAAAATAGGACTGACTCATTTTTACCAATTGTCACTGTCACATATCTTCAAGCTCAAGGTTTACTCATCCAGCACTCATCTTTGCAGGACACATGTAGAGCTCATCAATCACACCGCGATATTCTACAATCCAGCTTTCATGTCACTGACCAATATGAGAACAAAGGGGATTAAACCAGCTCTCATCCCATTCATGCTGAAGTAAATTTCTCTCTGATAATAAATCCTCAGTATTGTTAAATATCATGCTTATTAAACTTGTCTTCATTGCTCAACCTACTGTATACATTTCATTTGAACATCTCAAGGTTGACATTTTCTTCATTCAAGTTACAAGTAGTGTACAAGTATTGCATCCTTTTCATGCCTCTACACTGCTATCTGCAGAAAAAAAAACCACTTCACCCACCACACAAGTCCCAGTTTTTGTACTTTATTTTATTTTTTTACTGTATTAACTTTTATATAACCATACACTTTCATGGATATTACATATACACAGTGTATGGTGTATACAACATATAGGTATCTTATTCATGCTCTTAGTATATAGTATGAGCTCATTGTAGGCTATTCTAATTTTACTTCCCTTATCTGTACTATACGCTTATTTTTGTACTTAATTTTGCGGCTGTGACACCTCTTTAATTTTCCTGTGTGGTCAAAATAAAGTTGATCTCATTGTTATTTTATAATGTGGGCTGGAGTATCTAGTTGACTGTCATGTCAGATGATCAAAAAGTGATGAAATAACACATGCATCTGAGTTTTAAAGCTCATTCTTGACCCAGGAAACAGCCACACCGAGGTCCATTTAGTATCTGAATTAATACATTTTACAATGTAATATGAATAAGAATGAAAATGTTGGACTAAGATTAACTATAAAAAAAAAGAAAAAAAGAGTGTGAAGCAAATTCTCCATTGTCATCAGCATGGGGCGACATAGTCCCCCAGAGTTTGTCCCTTCTCCTCTGGCGTTGTCCTGTACCAGTCCCGGCGCTGGTGACGTCACCAACGGAACCGGCGATCAAGCTGACCGCAAACAGCACGACCACACCGGAAATCAAGTGATGTTCCTTCAAAATGAAAGTTTCTTTTCTCTTCAATAACGGTTGACTCGAACAAAATGTATATAAATAATAATAAAAACAAAATAATAGAGGATAAGTAAGTAAAGACCTCAAGCAAAAATACTCAGCAGTCATTGCAGCTTTAGTGCAAAATGTTTTTTTTTAAATAGGCTCACTTTCTTTATGGAAAATAGAAAAATATATTTTTGTTGGTGAATTTACATTTATCTAGGATATGAAACTAAGATAATAGACTGATTTAGTATGCTTGTTTTTTTCCTGTTGAGAACCTAATATGAATATTCATATAAACAGTTATTTATTAATGAAATATGATACATTGTTATGGATTAACCAACAGTATTTTAAATAGTTAATTTAGATCCACATCGACTGCAACATTGAAATTCGGTTTGTTTTACTGTGTGAACGCATCTGTAATAATAATCCAATAATATAACACAGCGTTCATTCTCGCAGAACCAGTGACATCTTTTGAATCACTTCTTACCCTATCTTTTTAAAAAGCATTTTATTAAAGTCTTATTTTTCTAGTTACACTATGTTTATGTATTTTTTGTGAATATTTTATGGTAGTCAGGGTCTGAAATTACTGAAGTCACTGAACATTTCTACTAGCCACAAAAAAGTTTTGTCTGCCACTTCTGAAATCTATGTAGAACGCTTTAGAATTGTAAACACTAGGGCTGTGCATAAGCAATAATCTGGCGATACGATACGTATCATGATACAGGGGTTACAATTCAATATATCTCGACATATTGTGGTACTGTAAGCAAGGCAATATATTGAACTATTAATTCACACTTTCATATTCTCCCGTCTAGACTATTGTAATTCCCTCTACACCTGCCTCAGTCAATCTGCTTTAAATCGCCTTCAGGTGGTTCAAAATGCAGCTGCCAGGCTATTAACCAGAACTAGCCGTCGGTATCACATCACCCCTGTTCTGTAAAATTCATAATCAACTTTAAGATCTTGCTAATTACATTTAAGGCACTGCATGACCTCGCTTTACTTACTTACTTACCTACTAATCTACCCAGCAGTTTACAAAGTATCATTCTGAGCCATTCTGCATAATGATTAGTTTTCCTCTTTTACTTTTGGTACTGTACATTTTGCTGATAATGCTTCTTTTTGAATTCAGGAATGGAGTATATTCAGACCATGGCATTTCTAAAAAAATTGTACAGCATCCTTATAGTTACTGTACCCAAAATGCTGTTTTATTTTGAAAATCATGAGCGGAAGTGCATGTTTACATCCGGGCTAGCTTCACAGTAGTGGTTGAGGTGGAGGCAGTCAGTCAGCCTGCGACAAAACAACAAACGAGGACAGGTCGAGCAGTACACACAGTCGGTCCACGTTTTAAAAGAAACAGAAACAGTGAAACCCAAAGGAGATGTGGATTTAAACGTTATTCTGTCGTTTTTAAGCGGGCTTAGTTACTTATAGTTTGGTTGTCATAGTGGCGGAGTGTGTGTCCGTTGTCTCTGGAGTGAGCACTAAGGTAAGAAGCCTCTATAACCGCAGTCACTCTACTGGATGAGTTGGTGCTACTTTGCCCACTCAAGTGCTCTTTAAACGGGTCTTTTTGTTGTGTTTTCTCGCGAAAATTTACATCACAAACAGTCGTAAAAGTTGGGACAAAAAAACGGTGGCTTGCTTGACTCACTTTATAGGTTTGACGCTTTGTCTTTGTCCACAGTGTGTGTGGTTTAACTAGACAGTGTGCTTTGTGGTAGCATGTTATGGTTATATAGCTCACTCTGAATGGCTTAATGTTTAATTATTTCAACTAAAACAGGTAGTTTTAATGTACCCAGTTATCTATTTTTGTAATATTTGAACAGGGCGACTTGTTAAGAGGCCTACTATAGCAGACATCTGTTCTCCAAGACATCTGTTTTGTTTGACTTATTTCCTACATTTTTTTATTTACTTATTTAAAAAAACACATGTACTCATTTGTTCATCACTTTGAGTGCATGGTTGTGTCAGAGCTCATTGTTTAAAACGCAGTTGCCTACACAATGAACCACATTTTGCCATAACACCACACAGATTGGCGACTGTTGCCACATGCAGAGCTTGTCAATGTGTCTAGTGGCTCTTCATGGTAACTACACCATGTATGTATCCTTCACCATCAATCCCAGTGGACCAGGATGGGTTGTCTTTCTTGCTTATCTGGAGTAGTTGCTCATTAAATATCCATACATTTTATTTTTCTTGAAAACACCAGGATAATTCAGTGGTGGCAATGTAATGATTCAGGTTACTTTAAGATACAGGCAGCAGTTTTGAGTGAACTTTCATGGCACACCTATTGTGCAGACACAATATGTTGATGTTTCATTTGTGTGTGAAGCACTTTGTAATGGTGTGTTTTAAAAGATGCTATATAAATAAAGCTTTACTTACTTACTTACTTACTAATCTACCCAGTAGTTTACAAAGTATCATTCTGAGCCATTCTGCATAATGAATAGTTTTCTACTTTTACTTTTGGTACTGTACATTTTCAAGATTCAAGATTCAAGGTTACTTTAAGGTACAGGCAGTAGGTTTGAGTGAACTTTCATGGCACACCTATTGTGCAGACACACCCTCTGTTTAAGGCCACCATATTATCACAGAGTCGGTGGACAAGGTTCACTCAGCAATGGCAGGTATGTGGAAGGCAGGTGCGATAATAGACTGCTCGGCCTGTATGACAGAAACTTCCTATGTTGCATCACGAGTTAAGAAGTCTTGACGTCAAGGAAATGTGATTGGAAATGCTTTGCAAATTTCACATTTTCAGCATTTCAGAGGGAATTATTGTACTTTTTACCCCACTACATTTATCTGAAAACTTAAGTTATTTTGCAAATTATCAGAATCACCTTTATTGCCCAAGTATGTGTGTATAGGCTTACACATACAAGGAATTTGACTCGGTTTTCTTTTTTTTGCATTCCTCTCAAAGTGTACAGAAATAGTCTTTAACGCTAGGAACAAGTACAACAAAGTGGGACGAAAAAGGTAAAGAATAGACAGGACTACACAAGTATGTGGTAGGGATGCACCGATCAGACTTTTTCAGTCCCGATCCCGATAGCGATACCTGGGTTTTGGGTATCGGCCAATACTGGGTACCGATCCGATACCAGTGATTAATCAATAAGCTGTATGTCTCACTGTGTGAAAGTGTCTGGGGTCATTATGTGTAAGGCAACATCAGGCTTGACTTAAACATTGCTTTCCCAACTTTGTAAAACAAAATGTAACAAATACATTGATATACATTTACTGAATTGCTATTTATTATTAAAATAATAAATCGTACACCAGCAACTTGGTAAAAACCTTCACAATTAACAGGAATTACAATTCAAGTGTAAATCGTTTTAATGCTGCAACAAATTGGTCAAAACTTATACAGGAATTAAAATTCCAGTATATAATGTATATAGTATATAAACATAGAACTGAACTGAATAGATCCGCCCCATTGTCACCGATACCCGATCCAGCTATTTGAGTCAGTTTCGGTGCATCCCTACTATGGATTTTACACAAGCAGCTACCATATTTCTATTTTCATCACAGACTAGCGTTATATTGATTTCATTATTTGGCTTTGCCATTTATTGTGCAACCACTGAAAAACTGTCCAGTGTCAGTAGGATGACTTTGCTAACTGCTTGTATAAGGAATGCCTTTTTTTGTTAGGTGGAGGTGTGTTGCTTGGTGTGGCGAGGATGTTGCTCACCTTCTCCGGTCCCAGAGTTTTGGTTGCCAATAGCTCTGGAGAGAGGTTTCACACTTGTGGCCACTTACGGCCATAATCTCTCTCGTGTCAAGACCCGCATCAGATAGTTTCTTTTTCGTGGTGCTGCGGAGGATGACTGATTTAAACTGTTTATCAGAGTGACGGCCTGCGGGAAGAAACTGTTCTTGTGTCTGGTTGTTTTGGCGTACAGTGTTCTGTACCAGAGGGGAGAAGTTTGAACAGGTTGTTTCCAGGGTGTGAAGGGTCTGCAGTGATGCTTCCAATGATTAGTACTTCTTCCACCACTTTCTGATGTGGTAGGTTTGATGTTGACATGATAAGTTGGCAGAATATTAATTCACAACATTTATGATAGTTGATTAATCATTAAGGTCATAAATATAGAAAAACAATTATCTGGTTCCAGCTTATAGTATTTGCTGGTTTTCTTAGTTTTCTATGATAATAAGCTGAATATCTGTTTTGAGTGTTGGTCTGACTACTCTGACTGAGTATGAGTATGTCAATTTGGGCTTTGGGAATGTTTTTTGTGCTATTTTCTGATTTTTTTTTTTTTAGACCAAACAATTACATGATTAAGCGAGAAAGTAGTGAGTAGATTAATCAATAATGAAAATAATCATTGATTGCAGCCCTACCCTGTTCTGCTGTAATTATTCTGCCTCACAATAAGGTTCAGCCTTATGTAAGGTATTTGTCAAGAGGTCAAGACTCATCACAAGTCTCATATAAGTTGAGTTGTCAAACATTTACTAGTTACTGCTTGTAAATATTGAGAGTCCTGGAAGTCAAATACAGGTGAAGGCATGAATAATGTCCTGGGACTTGAAATAAGATTGAACAAGAAAAGAGATTTTGAACAGATCCCAATTTACGGAGGCAACATTTGTTGAGAAGTACGAAAGCACTTAATTACTTAAATGCTGCCATTAGGCTTAGGTGAGGCTGCATCTACTCTTGAAAGAACAGCTGGTAGGAAATGTTTTCAGTTTGATGTTTAAAAGTTGAAAGAAATGGGGATATGTTTAATGGTTGCTGATCTACATGTAAGCAGTTAAAAAGAGCTGAAACAATTAATTGATTAGTTGGGCAACAGAAGGATTAGAGGCAACTATTTTGATAATAATAATATTTTTTTCATGTAAAGAAAACAAACAATCTCTGCTTCCAACTTTTCCATTCTGAGCATTTTCTGCTTTTCTCTCTTTAACAGCTTTGTAAATTGAATATTTTGTGCTTTTGGACAGTCGGTTGGACAAATTGAGGTATTTTGAAATATTGCCTTAAGCTTTAGGAGTTTGCGATGGACATTTTTCACTAATTTTTTGACATTTTACAGACCAAACGATTAGATGGAGAAAATACGTGACTGAGATTGATTAATAACAGAAATACTCTTTAGTTGCAGCACTTCAAGTTATTGTGCAATTAATACATAGCTTACAAATGTGTAAACTTCAATGAATGAATTAAAGGCTGGTTGCAGACTGAAACAGCTCCCCTTTTCAAAAAGTCCACCCTCCCTTAGCCTCACAGGGATCAAAACTAATGATGCATTCAGGTGACCTTAATCTATTAATAAAGTCAAAATTTGTGACAGTTAACCTCCAGGAAGTTGGTGTTAAATAGCAGCTGTAAACTCAGGCAAGTTTATTGTAGAGTGTTATGGTGTTTATTTCAAGACATAGGCTTATGGAAAATTGGCAAACCACACTGCAGGTTAATGATAAATATATAATAATTGTAACCACCTACATGTTAATTATTAACATCATATCCAGGCTGATAAAAAGAACAAAGAGGTCAGGTGTTATTGCTTTAATTTCATTATTTACACCTTGCAGTGCCATTTTCTTTGGTGTATTAACTAATGACCACATAGAAACAAATTCCAGGTAAATAAAATGTAGTCTTATGATATTTCCCAATTCTCCAAGTTGACGAGGTCCAACTGACTGCATCATTTAACAAGGGACCTGCATGTGATGGATTTTTGAAAGCTGAGGTGATGTGGTCTTAGAAAGTTCATCATGAGAGTGCTGGATTCGTTGTTGCATGGCAGCCTTGTCTACTCGTCATGATGTTTTTGGTCTCAAAATACAGCTTTTAAAGGAGGCCGCTTCTGAATTGGGACATGCATCTTTAACTAATGTTACCAGTCTGAACCCGTATGTGTGGGCAGATAAACCAGGCTTGATTTGGTGTTACTTGTGTGTAGAAGTAAAGTATGAAAACTGAAGGTGACATTTAATCAACATTCATAATTTCATACACAGCCCTGAATTTGTGTAAATAAGATCTCTTTCTGTTTTTTGCTTTTGGGTGATTTGCTTTTGACTGACATTCAACTGAATTTCTTCTCTTTAATTTGTTGGCCTCCTAAGTCAAACACGTAACACACATTTGTCATTGAAACCACATCTTAACAAATGAGATAATACGCCCATCCCTCTTTCCTCTTTATATGTGATTGCACAGTTATGAGCTGAGACTAATTACTCTGCTCATCTCTCTCTCATATGATGCCTAATGGGCCTAAAATGTCCTCACACGCTGTAAGTGATTAAATGTCAAGTAGTGCCCACACAGTGTTTATTCATCTGGTGGAAAAATACAACGTTATTAGCAAGAAATATTAAGCTTTCTTTTTATTTTTGTGGTTCAACTTTATGTAATGTGAACTTGCAGTGTCTTTTTTACAAAAATTTTAATGGGCTTATTACTGTATGCAGAAGGTACTATGAGTCTAGTATATGTGAACGGCACATGATGGAGTATAATAATTATAAATGTATTAGTCTGTGATAATTTAACAATAAAAAATTCATACTTTAATAATGTAATTGGTAGTTAAATAAGTTAAGATAGTAATTTCAAGACCAGGTGAAGTATCGTCTTTTTATTTGAATGGGCACGCTGTGCATAAAACATTACATGTCCCCTATAAATTAAGAAGAAAATACCACTAATTTGTGAGGGAAATGTCTTTATTCTTTGATTTTTGGGTTGCTGGAAAAAATTAATAAATAATGCCTGAAAGTGACTGATTTATTTGACTTCAGGACATCTCTGACCACATACATGCTGAAAATCAAACATTTTTACTTTATTAATTTAGATATTTTTCAAATTAAATGTCGCTAGAAGTGTATCACTCAACTTTTTCCCATAGTCTAGTGTTAAAACAGTGAACAAAAATCGCAATAAATCATAATATCGAATCGCAATACATAAAAATCGCAATACATATCGAATCGCACCCAAGTATCGTGATAGTATCGAATCGGGACATAGGTGTATCATCCTAGCCCTATTAATCATGTTTGTGCCCTAAGCTGCATATTCTTTCATTTCTGTCTGGATGTCCCAAACAAAATAACTTTATATATGAGAAGCTGCCTCTCTGTCTGTGTTGATGACAAATAGTTTTCAGTTCCTTCGATTTGTTTTGTGAGTTACACTTTGAGTATCTCCAGTAGTCCTTCAGGAAGCTATAGTGCAGCAGGGAAAACCATCTAGGGAATAGAGATCAAAATTGGTCTTTTGGCTTTGTGGAAAGCGTTATGTTTGCCTCCCTCAGGAAATCCTAATCTCTCTGAGAGGAGAAGGAATTAATAAGTGCAGGCACAGATGGGCGGTCAGGAGACACAGAGCGATGCTCATAAAGAGCATCATGTTGGTAGCGAGATAAAGGTCACCCTATTGTCATTGTAATCGTCTGCAATCTGGGGAATGGGTAGTCATTAAACTGACAGCTCATACATTTATGACAGTGGACCCCCTTTCTATGACCTCATGATCTAGGAAGAGAAAGAGGATTTGTGCTACTATTAAACAGAAGGTAGACAGTGACAGTTGAACAGTATTTGTGTCCTTTTTAGAAAAATAATAGTTTTTTTTGTGTTCGTTTTCAGAATTTTTATATATCTTCCTGGTATTATTGATAATTTCCTTCACACCACACCACTGCAGCGCAATAATGTATTTCTTAATTATGATTTTTAGCCACATGAGCAGCGTGGCTGTAGGGGTGGACATGTTGGTCGGTCCCCCACTTTGGTCCAGACTGCCTATTGGGGTGGATTGCTGTGAAATTTTGTAAAGACATCCATGGTTCCCATAGGACGAATCCCAAATACTTTGGTGATCAGATATCAAATGGTTAAGGTGAATCCAAAGATTTGGGTGATTCTCCTTACTTTTACCACCAGCAGATCAAAGGTTGCACTTATTCTGTGAAATATCTCAACTTCTACGTGATGGATTGGCACAAAATTTTGTAGAGATATTCATAGTTCCCCCATGTTGTATTCTAGTGACTTTGGTGATCCTTTGACTTTTCTATTAGTGCCATCACGTGGTTCACATGTGACGTTGAATGAAAAATATCAACGAATATTGAATGGATTGTCATGAAATTTGGTTAATACACTCATGTTCCCCTCAGGATGAATTGTATTGTGATCCCCTGACTTTTCATCAGCTGAGATTTTATCTAGCGCCATCAATCATCAGGTCAAAATGTTAACCTGTGCAATACTTTGGTTTATGACTAAATACCCGCTTAACTTCGGCATGTAAACACTTTAATTGTGAGCATGTTGGCATGCTCATTTAAGCATTGGGCAGCTAGTGTGGATGTAGGCTCTTAGTATTGTTAAAATCTGTTTTTAAAACACAGTATTATCCAAACACGAGTATCTGTCCCTTTGTCTGCAATTCACACCTTAGTTTTTTCCATGACTTTATTTCCTGCTTCTTATCAGTAGTTTAGAGTTTCAGTTGGCTCTCCTGAGTGTTCCCTTTTGTTCCTTCAGTTTGTCTACTCTCTCCTCCTCGTCCTTCATCTCTATCATCACCTCTTTCATGTCATCTGCCACCCGGCTTGAGTTGCTAATTCATGCCCAACAACTGAACTAACAGCCTGTTTGCTCCAATGTCCTTGTGTCACCACTGGGCACCGGGCCTAATCCTACAGTGGGACACTGAGGGGGAGACCGTGAAGGGAAGGAGTGGGAGTGAGGGAGGAAAAGAGAAAAGCTGGTTCTAGTACAGTGCTACAGTATCTCAGCCTTACACTCTGTCGGTCCACAAAGCCACAGTCGTGGACTTTGTAATCTGTGGATGGTGCATGAGGATGTCAAAGCCTGAGATGGCATGATAGTGAAGGATGATGTGATTATAAATACAGAGGAAAACAGCAGTAGACTCCTGCAGAGAACTGTGAAGTTCGATCTCTAATGCTGGTAGTGTTTCTTCATTAATGGAATGATACAAAAGAGATTCGGAGAGCGGGGGACTGTAAACCTCCTTAAGTCTTCAGGGAGTTTACTTTTCAGATTGTAAATTTGATTCCTCCTCCCTCAACAAAGAAACGTGACCGTAAATTCATAAACAGGCCGAGAACTGCTCGTTAAATTGTAATCGCGGGTCTACGGCTCCCCCACACTTTCCTTCAGCGTGTATGGGGTTCCTATTACATGGCAGAAAATTGGTACTTTGGGCCATGAAGAGAGACGGAGCGAGGGGTGAAACCCAACACTTCTTAGCAGGAGAGTGTAAACTTTGTACAAAAGTTCAGGACCTTAGGTGACACTACACAAACACAATGTGGACAAAAGATGCAGAAAATGTCTGAATCTACTGTTGAAATAATCACAGTAAAGATCCTCAGTAATGCGCTAACTGCAGAAGTCATTGTCAATATTTCTGGCTGACATTGCAATATTTTTTTTCTGCGATATATATTATAAATTATATGAAGAAATACAGGAATATTATATTATATTATTAGGCTACATTTTAAAGTTAAATGCATCAATCTCGTGCACTTTGAGAGCAAAATTAGGAGGCTAGATAAACAATGTTGTGCTCTTGTAAATAATTTAATCATAAACACATTGGTTGTATAGATATAAGAATGGTGACGACATGGCAAAAATAATCACACCCACAAAGCATGGTTAACGACGCGGGCTCCGTGTTTCTGAGTAGGTGGGTTGCCGCCATCGCTACAGACCCCTTGCACTGAGGAGAGTCCGAGAGAGAGGCAATGCAGCGAGCATTAAGTCCATGGAGCTGGACAGCGACGAGGTCCGGGCAAGGGCTGCTGTAAGGCCCATGTTCAGACCTGGTATTAACATGCGTCCTCAGTGATCGGATCACAAGTGGACAGCTCTAAGTAAGCATTGAGGACACATTGAGATCGGTCCACTCAGACCACATACAGAGGTGGTCTGGGCCACATATGGCCACATTCTTTTAGCAGTGTGTATGCAAATGTGTCCTGGGCCCTATTGAAGGACCGCGGGGTCTCACTGCGCTCCTTATGCGAATGGACAGACAGACGCGAGCGCTCGTCTGCCTCGCAGCAAGGAAACGGCCTCTGTGCTTTACTGTATTATTTACTACGTGTTTATTTACATATAGAGCGGGGAAGTGAGATCGGATCACAAGTGGTCACTCAAGACGCATGTGGAGACGCATTCTAATGCCAGGTGTGAACTGACGTACTTAAAGCTGTCCACTTGTGATACTATAGCTGGTACGCAGCGCCATGGAGGAAAGCAAGCACTGGGAAGAGGATCCTCCCACACCAATCGGCCGCCTCTGAACCATCGAGTTGAATACCCCAGGCAGACACGGACCCCACGCGTTGAGAAGTGTAAAAAATGTATACGGTTCGTTATGATACTGTGGTGGGTCTACCTAGACTGTAGGTAATCAATGGGAAATACTGGTTTAGTCATGGAAAATGAGAATTGCTGCTGAAACAATATATCGTGCAGCCCTATTGCTTAGCAAGTCTTTGTTAACAATAAAATTCAAAATTAAAGAACATTATCTTGTTTACATGGCTTGTATTGTCCAGTAATATGTAAAAGTTGTGAAGAGAAGTCGAGTTTCTGTGACTCATAAAAAGAGTTAATCTATTGTTTGAGTTTGTTCCATCATGTTGTTTTTAGCGGAGGCTTCGGCAGGCCCTTCATGCTCTAATTGATTTAATTAAGTGGACGTTTTCCCCTTTGGCTGTGCTGATGCACAAACCAGCAGTATGCAGACAAACATTGAGTTATCTCACCCAGAGCACAAGCTTTGCTTATCTGTATTTCACAGAATGATCCACGTTCCAAGTTCCCCTTAGAGCATCGCGGCCCACGTTACATGCATCCCTCTGAGGTTCAGCCTCATTAACAATCTCTCACCATTCCTGTGGACGCTTCGCTCTAGTAAACATTATGATTCATTTTTGTTAAGGGTTTTCCCTATTGAAAGCGTCCCTTGGAAGCGATGAAGAATCGTTCCACGCGCTGCTCACATTTTGTGATGGGCTGACATATATGCTGGTTTTCTTGATTTCTACAAGGTTGTCACTTCAGTTATGATCATTTTAATATGTATTTCAGTTGAAGCAAACCATTTGCCCCTGCGAAAATGAGATAATTATACTTTCCTTGATCTTATTATGAAAATGTTTTATTCCTTCTATTTTCTTCTTCCCTTGTTTACTCCCAGTTTGGAGTGCCCAATTACCCATGCACAGTTAACTCCAATGTTTGCCTGGGGAAAGATGCACACAGACACGTGCCTCCTCCATGACTCGTGTTTCCAGCTGTTTTTTTCACCTGCCAGCGATGAACTTCACCTAGAAGGAGTAGCATGTCTGCGCTTCACGCCCCCAGTTCCCCCCTCAGTGCCCTAACGATCCAGTAGGATTTGCAAGGGCAGCGGCAGTTTCTAAAATAACGCGTCCCTCACTTTCACAGATTGAAATGACTTAACATTTCTGGCAGCAAGTTATATCAGTTGTATCTTATTAACGTTCATTTAGTCAATCTGAATTTTTAATGTTGTCTGGTTAATGAGCTTAAGTTGGTGTCTGTTTTTGCAGTCCAACAAAACCAACAGAGTGATGAGTCGTTTCAATCAAAACGATGTTGGTATTTGCGTCGCATCAGTTTCAGGGCTGTACTTGTTATTTCAATGTGTCAGGCAGACACATATTTAATCTTCAGCTGCTCATTTTAATTTTCAGATTGTAGCCACCGGGCAAGACTATACTATTGAACCCCAACCCTACATGCGCTCCCTTAAAATCCTTTTCAAATAAACAAATAGAGGTGGGTGTAATAGTGTTTTTAGAGCGTCTGCGTAAGCGTAGCACCAGATAATGTTGTGCTATATGGTCAACACAGCAGTATGTCTTAACAACAATGTAAACAATTTGGCAGTTTTGTTGCAGCTTCATCTTTGAAATGTGTAACAGAAGAAATATTTCGAAGAGGTCCAGTGACTCGATGATTGCATGATGAGCACACCTTCAACCAGACATGGATCAGTGAAATAAGCTTGTTTTGCAATTTGTTGGATTTAAAATAATGCACACCCTCAGCTCTCTGTGCCACAGGGTGTGAAAACCTCTGGGTTACAGGATCTATAAGCATGCACCGGATGGCCAGTTGCTTATCTTAAATTAAAAGTATTGTATTTTCCTCCTTATGACAATCCCTCGAGAGCAAACACATTGATGACTCATGTGACTCAAGCCTGCAGAGAGAATTAGGAATGTTTTTCGAACTAATTTCCACAAGATAATTGAGAAATCTCTGTGATTTAAGGAAAGTGCCCACACTACACACACAGAATAAGAAAGTGAGAGCCTCTGAAGGCGCATCAAAAGTGTGTGTGTGTGTTTGCTGGGACATGAGCTACGGGAGGGATTATATGGATGAAATTCAACTCTAGTGAAAACCTGCCACCATATCTGCTGATTCTACAATGCAGGAGCCAAACATTGTTGTCAGAATCACACAATGAGCAAGACAAGACAGCACAGAACAGCCAAGTGATAGTAGCTACATATCTGAATCTGAGACCTGACAACCGGTAGTCTGCCAGGGGACTGAATATTATTAGATGGTAATATCTAATCTGTTTCTGCTCTGTGTGCAGGACTAACTGTGCAAGGCCACGTTCCGACTGACATTAGCTCTGCACGAAACAACCCAGCCCTCTCATTGATTTGAACGAGGTCGCTCCATTGCACCAGCGAATGTGTTAACACAGGTTCATCCAGCTGAAAAGCTTAACCTGGCTTTAACCTGTACATGTAAGCGCACATTCCTGGTACATTACTTGGTACATTACTTGGTAAAGTGAACTCCGTATTTTTACTGTTTACTAGGGCTGTAAAGGTACTCAAAATTCACGATTTGGTGTGTACCTTAGTTTTGGGGTCATGGTTCGGTACGTTTTCGATACAATAGGGAAAACACAGAAAAAATGCAGAAAATAACTTTTTTTAATTTTAAGAATTACATTCTACAGTTGCTCATTGGCCATAATTCTTAATTTAACAGTTAAAGCTTCAGTAGGCAGAACGTTTTTGGCATCATTGGCCAAAAATTCCATAATAACCTTTCAGCGTATTGTAATTCAAGTGTTCTGAGAGATAACAAGACTTCTGCGCCTCCTCATGGCTCTGTTCTCAGGCTTTAAAAGAATCTAGCCCATGACGGGAGACTTTGACCAATCACAGGTCATTTCAGAGAGAGCGTTCCTATTGAGCGTTCCTATTAGCTGTGCTCCGGCTGGTGGGCAGTGCTTGGTATTTCCTCGACAGATCTTAACATGGCGGCCGGGTCACAAACTTTCTCATTTTACAGCTAAACAGTACACTACAAGATGTTTCTGAAAACATTTGAGGCGAGAAATAGGCATTACAGTAACAGAATATTGATTCATATTTGATCAGCGCTGCCTAGTTTAACCATTTGATCGGAGTTTGTGAGTGATTGACAGCCGGTTCTAATAGACGGTAGCTGGATGGCAGACTCCAGATCAGCTCTGATTGGTTGTTTTTTTCTCCCGTCTGTGAAATCTTGCAGATGCCGTTAGGAGCACCGGAGGACACAGAGGCACATGATTTTTTTCAGATTACCTGTCTCATGCACTACTGTCAGGATATAGTGACCGTTTTATAAAAAAAACTTTTTTTAATCATATTTGCTCCAATCTCGCCTACTGCTGCTTTAAGGCACTCACATACTGACATATTGTCAATAAAAGATAAATAAATAAAAAAAATAAATTACAGAAATGTCTGTATCAAAGTATTTCTGATTCTGTAATTCTCCATGATAAGACTCTGACCTGTTGATCATTCCTGAACTGAACTATAGCTTGTGTACGTTGTCCATTGAGCTTGATCAACCCATTGTAACCAGGCTAAACTACCTAGCATACAGCGCTGCTACAGCTGATGGAGAACAACTGGTGCGCTGCCAAAACCGTCCGGGTAAAACTCGCGCTCCAGAATTTCTGTTCCGCGTGTGCAAGTAGTAGACATAAACGGCTGTTTGGGTCACAGTGCATACTGAAAGGATGCCGCGGACCGAACCAAACGCCCTGTACCGAACGGTTCAATACAATTACACACATTGTTACACCCCTACTGTATGCCTTGCAATTGTTACAACAAAAGCAACCCCTTGCATGTTTTAAACACAGGGCTGTTTTCTGTCTCAACGCTCACTGAAGGAGGAGTAGCATTTTTGTCTTTTAATCTGCAGCTGTAGTGCATTTACAAAGAAGTCCCCAGATGAATGGCTTTTAAAATTTTGATGAGTGTCTCTCACCTGACGTGTCCCACATTCTGGATCCACAGAATGAATCAGTGGTTTTCTTCTGTCCTTTATGTTTTCTGTGATTTCCTGCTATCTTGCTTATCTGCTCTATCTTGGCTTGTAACATATTTTCACACCATACTGATTATGTTGCATGTGCTTGACCTGTGAATTAATTAGGTTACAACTGCTGTAGCTGCAATAGACCCTTGGTATTTTTATCTTTTTATGTCTTTTCCCAAGGTCATTTCTTGGCTCATATCACATCTTTAGTGTGGCGTTTGAAAGAACCGCAGTAACTGTGCATATAGAGATTGTTCAACAAGCAGAAGTCACGTCACAGCCTCTCTGAACGCCAAATATTGGGACAACAGTCTGGCTAATCATGGCTGATAATTCAGTGTTCATGAAATCTTTATGAGGACAGATTAATGCTCAAATTTGATATTTGTATTATATATATCCTTTTAATATTTTAAGGCAGATTATCACCAGTTCATGTATTTTTTAACATGTAGGCTATAAAGATATTATGTCTTCATTTTTTTGTTCTGAAATCTGCTGCTGCGTGCTTGGGAGTTGATTCAGTTGCTGAATGGAGCAATACGATAGGCCTTCCCATCTAATCCATTTGTGCCCTTTCTCTCTCACACTCTCTCTTATTCTCCCTCACACACACACACACACACACACACACACACACACACACACACCCACACATAGCTGCAGCTGAAGGAAATCCTGCTTTATTTATGAGATGTATAGCTCAGAGTGCCACAGGGCTCTCCTGAGAATTCAAGACTGCACACAAACAGTATTTGGCCTGTGGAGTCTCTTCTTTCTTGCTCTCTCTCTCTCACACACACACACACACACAATCATATACACTTGCTACAGGACATCTATTTACCTTATCTGCTGTTTTGGCTTGGCAGAACCACAGTTGTTTGAGTGTGACCTCGGTCTTCCCCAGCAGTGCATGGAGAGCTGCCGGCAGATGCTTACTGAATATGGCGCTTTAGTGTTTTATGTGGCAGTAGTTGGAAGGAGTGATATCATCTGCATGTCAGAGAAGCAAAAATACCATCCTTTGCTCAGGCCACACTAAATCACTGCGGCGGCATTTGAGTGTATCGTAAAATGTCAAGCTAAGAAATCTTACTGCGCAGGAAACCATAATAGGAACAGGAGAGTTCAGAGGGTGAGAAGAAGTATTTAAACTGTTTGAATTATCAGCAAAAGCACTGACCAGAGGTGAACACGATTGCATGGAGATAATAACATCATGTGCATCCTTTTTTGGCCCGCAGCTGAAGGGCAAAAAAGAAACCTACGTTGTTCATATGATTTAGAGGTGTCAGCAGTAATTGTTATTGTCCATAGTAGGGAGCATTTTCCAGGTGTCACATTCCTTTTGTTGGACTTGCTGTTGGAATTTTGGCATTTAACGCTAGAGGCTAATGTTATTACTAATATTCAATATTTTAAAAGTGAAATCAAGGAGAAACAAAAGTCTTAATGCATGTTACAGGTGGCTATAATTAATATTGTTTATATAATAGTTTATCAAATGGCAATGTGAAAACAATGTGACACTTTCAAAGGTGTCTCACCTACAGATAATTATCACCCAAATCCACAGCTCCACTCGGCTTAACAGAGCTTTATAGTGAGTTTCAGCTCATTGTTTAGCTGTCCGGACCACAACTTTACTGTTTTGGTTCACTCTCACCACTCTCATAGTGATGTTTTGGGCTGCAACAGGCAGCTGTTTTCAGTGAATCTGCTCTAAAACCCAATGTACACTACCTGCTAAGCACCAAACAGCAGAGAGACACACTTCTTCAGAGCACAGCGAGTTCTGACGCTGTGGAGGCATACAGCGATCCTATGCAGTGTCTTGTTTGGTTGATGTTGTAACATGGCTCCCAAGAACTAACATGTATAGTCCATGAATACATGGAAAAGAGATGTAGCTTTTACATATGCCATTTCTGTTTCCAACATACTGTTCTAGTCTCCCCGTAGCTCTGAACAACACAAGGTTATATAACATAGACAAACAAACATGTGGGATACCAAGCAGGATACCAGCAACAACTCTCTGCTTATGCTCATTAGAGAGAGTTCCCACATGTCTTGGAAAACCTGGATAAATTTAGACCGTCATGGAAAATAACAGTCACTCACGGAAAATAAATAGCATGGTAAAATCTCCCAGAAAATGTTTCTCTTCCCTGCAAATATTAAAAAAATTCTCATCTTCTCCATTGGCTGAAAACAAGTTATTAAAAATCAGATCATGTTTGGTTTGCTGATGTTTTGTAACATTGAGTGACTCACATACTTCTGCATCTTAAAAAAACAGGAAGAATAAATGACAACTTATATATACTGAACTATGAAGAAATGGTTGCCCCCTTTGCTAACGGTATATTATGGTAAACTTTTGAAGAAGAAAGACCTCTTAATCGTCTGAACAATTGGTAGATTAATTCATTAGTCAAGCTGTCAATCAACCAGCAGCTACTTTTATAATCAGTTAATTGTTTTAGTTATTTTTCATTGCAAAAAAGCCAAACATTCGGTAGTTCCCGGTTCTCAAATGTGAAGGTTTGATGCCTCTCTTCCTCATGATTTGATAAACTAAATATATGTTGGTCGAAAAAACTAGCAATTTGATCACGTTGTGTTGGGCTCTGGGAAATTTCAATCAAGAGAACAGTCGTCAGAATAATCGATAAAGAAAATAATTGTTACTTGTTGCAGCCCTAACTGTGACACATTGTTTCTTTGCCACTTTTAAGTTGTTTTATGACTTTGCCTGCCTCCATCGTTATCTCACACTTGGTCCACTTTTTAGCCAACGTATATAAGACAGTTACTGCATCTTTGTTTATTGGCGTTAGTCTGGAGACCTTTTTTGTAGGGTAGCTTCTTTGCAAGCCCTCAAGAGGTGTGAGAAAAAACTGAACCTAAAAGAATAAATTAATGTCTGCCCTCAGAACCAGGATACAGATATGTGACTGTGGTATATCTGGATTGTTATCACCTTCAGTGGTAAATGAGTTACATGATTCCATTTGTATAATCCACTTTAAGCCGTTTTCTTGTTTGTGTCACAGACTATTGAAATGTTCACTGTGACTGTCCACTCAACAGTTGACTATAAGTTAATGACCTGAGTAAATTATCCACATCTGTACTTGGATGATGGCGATTTAAGGTGTTCAACAGGTCTGCATTGCATTGCACCAGTCTTCCTGCATTGCTCATGCTTCCTCAGTCTGTTCTCTCGTGGGAGCTTCACCTGATCAAAGAGAATAATTCAGGTCCATAGCCGAGGGAGGAGCAGAGAGAAGACCGATGGAGCAGAAGGTACAAAGAGAAGGTACAGCTCAAGCTGGGAAAGAGTCAACAGTGGTTTGTGATACACAGAGAAGAAGGAAGGGGGTAAGAAAGTTTCGGAGGACTTTTTTTATACCAAGTTTCTGCATGAGATAACCTCATTTTACAACATATTCTTTCACAACTTATCCCGAGAGTAGGTAGTTTTAAAAGGAAGTTGGCAGAAAGTTTATTTCCTCATACAGCATAGGGTCATCAGTGGTGGTACTGCCTGCATACTCATCACATATGAAGCATATAGTCAATTAACTCAAAGATGCAAATTTTGCACACAGTAAACGCAGCTTGTTTAGTTTTCCTCCCATGTTACCTCATTAAAAGAAAAAATCTCCTCCTGCCATTTATTGCTTGCAGGGATCCTCACAGATGCATGGTGATGTACAGTATATGATAACCTGCATGAGAGTTAGACGTTAGACGTGTTAGACGTTAGACGTGTTAGACGTTAGAGAGTAAAACAGGCTTAGTCTATTCCTCAAGGAAAGGTTTTTTCACTAATGCTTTGTTTTTTCTATTTCAGTACTCATTGTAATCCATGTATATTGATAGATGTTTCACATAAGGGTTGGGCGATTAGAGGAATATATCTGGGATTGGCTGAGTACATCGCCTGTTGTTTTTTTGGGTGATTTTTTTTTTTGTGTTGTGTGTTTTTATTTTTGGCTTATTTAATGGTCTGACTCCATAGAACGAGAGACGCTCATCCTCTGCTCTGCAGGCAGAGAGCGAGACGGGGTGTAAACAACGTGCAAGCCGGCATATTTTCACATCTAACTCTGTGAAATAAGGGTTTATTTCGACCTAACCAGAGTTGGTGATTGTTGGAAAGACTAACCAAGACGGGTTTGGTGATTTATTTTGTTTCTGTCTAAACTGAGGTCTGTAGATTAACTGCGGCATTGTTTCTGGAAAGAAATTTTGCTATTGAGTTTTTTTAAATGTAAATTTTCACTCAACTAAATGGCGTTACAACGAATTTAAGATAACACGTTTTTATCGCGTTAACTTCGACAGCCCTAGAAAATATATTTTTTTTGTTATGAGTGAACAGATAATTAAATATGATCAGGAGGATGACATTGGTTTTTACGGATCACTGTTTGTGTACGTATTCACTTTCCACAAAATATGCAGGATCCATCAGTTAAGAAAGGAGCGGTCAGGGCTGTGAAGACAGAGAAAGTGAGAGTAATGAGAGGCCACACATTTCGCCTTTTAACAAATATTGTGCCTCCTGCGATTTGAAAATTGCAGCAGGCCATATTGCAATTTCGATAAACTTCAGATTAATTGTGCAGCCCTATAATGTTGCATCTCGAGTTCAAACTCTGCTTTGATGGACACATTCTCTAGGAAAGTGCAGGGTTAACAGTTTATTCTACCGCTGTGCTCTACAGTGGGCTGGAGACTAAATGTTTGCAAGAGAGGAAGCTGTAGGTAACAGGAAAATAGTCAACAGATATTCTCAGTTCAACACGTAGGAGTATATTAAGAAGAAGTGACAGTTTGAATCTGACCTTGCAGTTGTCTAGCTTACTTCTAATAATAAACAGTTTTACAAAAGTGTTACACTGATATTGATTGTCATTGTGTTGAGTTGAGTAATAAGAAACCCTATTCTTTCTTTTTATTTCCTGTAATGAGGCAACATCCCTAAGTTGAAGTGATTCAATAATGATTTCTCTACTGTTGCATAGTTTGTTGTGTACCTTTGTATGATTGCTACCAAAGATAAACTCTTTACACTCTGATGTGGTCAGACATGGTGGTGTTTGACGGCTGGCAGCAGGTACAAGTCTTCATTTAGGCGCAAGATAACCGGTTCTAAGTTAATAGAGCTGTTGAAACATGGCGGTGAAACATAGTGGAGGGGTCCTGTTCCTTATGTAGATATAAAGAATCATTCTAAGGTAACGAAAACACAACAATTCTTATTATCAGGTGATTATACACTAGAAAGAAGACACAAGGAAGAAAGAAAACACGCTTATTAATATTATATTTCACTTCTGCCAATAGATCCCCCTAAATGCTACACACTGGTCCTTTAAGATTAAGGAGCCATACGTTAACTTTGCCTAGATAAAATACAGTCTACTTCAATACCAAGCCCTACATTAACCAACATTATCACTATGGTGTAGCATAGTGAGCAACATGGGTCTCATTGCAAAGATGCATAATTGGTACATTATTTATATTGCGACTAATTATCTGTTCCTAATTTCATGTGATCACTGCATAATTCAGTCTACTCTGGAAAAACAGAAATTATGTTGACATTAAGTACCTCATTTCCATATCGAAATAGGAATCTTGTCAGATTCATCATGAAGTGGTTTGGACAGCTGTAGGGAGCCACCTGGTCGCCCACAATATTACTGTATTTCTCTTCAGAACCCTGCTTGCAGATGTAAAATAAGTGTAGTCTCGCTACTCCTCACTTGCCTGCCTCTCATGGTTATTCATTCATGAAGAGCATACAGCATCTTTATACTCCGGATGTTCATAATAATATCTGATCACTCCTTACATTCATAGCAAGTGTATCTTCTTACTGCTGAGTGCTCCTGTTGGATTGCCTCTGGATTGCTTAATTGACTTTATTGATTATATGGGGGTGTAAGCTGAAATGCAGGGTTCTTTTTGCTGAGGGCATTTTGTCTATTTGATTCCACAAGCTGCTCATATTCAGCAAAGTTCCCAAGCCAATAGGACACTGCAGTGTGGAAATGTTTCTTGCCTCCAGTCTCAAAAATGCTCAATAAGGCATAAAGCAAGAGCATCTCTTGTTCTCTGCACAGCCTGCAGCACCTTTTTTTTGGATGGTCTTGTTAAATTCACCCCCCGCTTCAGGTGAAGAAAACTACCAGCTAACTGCTGTGTTTCTCTCCATATTTTGACAGGACATAGATTTGCAAAGCTTGGTGAGAGAGCAAACAAGTTTGGGTCAGTTTAGTCTGAATGTACTCAGAGAAAAGGTCCTTGGAGAAATGCTTTATGATAAGGGGTTATACAAATATATGAAAATGTACATAGTGTAGTACAGTTCATTAGCTTAGAGCCACATCTTTGTTGTTTGACCTGGAAGTGACCCATTTTCCACACACATACTTTATCTCTCTCTCTGTCAGACACAAACACAACATCACCTCGGGTTTTTCTCTGTCTCCCCCAGTCGAGGGAAAACAAGCAGCATTCTACATCAAAGCTGCATTCACTACATTTGCCCTGCTGTGCTTTACAGCACTTGCCTTTTGTTGTTGTCCCAGGGGACATGGATACCAGCCTGTCACATTCAGAGTTAAAAATAGAGACAGTCCTTCCCATTTTACTTATGAACTGAAGCTGCAAAAAAAAGGATAAAAAAGACATGAGGAAAACTATGCTAATAGATGATGGCTTGCAGCAGAGAGAGGTTGTGTAGAGAGTAATGTGTCATAAACCTTGCAGAGAACAAGCTGCCCAGAAGAGATGTCTCACCATGTGTTTAGAGTGCAGGGAGGTGTGCAAAGTGAACAAGCACCGCACTGTTGTGGAAGGAGGTAAAGTGGCCATCAAGGAGTAGAGAACACAACCAACAAGTCTGAAGTCAGCTATTTATGGCTGCGGAGAAGGAGAGGAATATAAGAACTAAGAATGCTGCAGTGCAGTAGGGATTCAGCATTGTTTATCATCTTTCAGTGCAATCATTATGATGGAATAATAATATCAAATTAGCATGATGCACGACTTTGTGCCTAAACTAAGCAGATACTAATTAAAACAGCTACTCACATAATGTGATCTCTAACAGATTAGGGACTGGAGGTTGATGCTTCAGTCGAAAAAACATCAATACCTACCATCTGTCTGCACAGATAATGTGTGATGCAGGGATTAAATAACAGTGGTGATGCACAATCACATCCTACTGTGCTGTCAGTCTGCTGTCAAAATAGGGTGTTAAATGCATATTCTCATGTGATTTATGCAATACATAAAATATGCTGGTAACACCTTTTTTAAAAATGATATCAGCATCATAGCAATAAGTTTTTGGGACACTCCTGGAGAGCTAGTTCTCTCTGACTTAAGTGGGGGAAAAGAAAACCTTTGTTTAAACCACCACCCTGTGGGTACTGAGCCTGCATTCGTCTTTTGTGTAGAATGAAAGTTGATCCTTTGTAAAGAAATATCGAAAATCGAAGAGTGAAGGGATAGAAGTCAGATTCTTTTGGGAACGCCCCTGTCATTGGGAATGGGACCACCCAGCGACTGTTGTCATGGAGACTCACTCAACAATGTTGGCTTTACTCAGGAGAGGAGGGCTGAAGCAATGACAGAAAATGAAAGTGACATGTGAAAAATTGCTTGTAAAGAGAGGTTGGGGGAAGGAAGGGCCTGTTAAGGAAGGAAGGGAATTCCACGTTTCTGTCATCATCCATTTAGGCAAGTTAAAATTTAAGGCATTTGTCTCTAGAGGTGTGTGAACGTGCAACATTGCTGCTTCAGTGGTCAACATGAGTGAACTAGTAACAACACCGCTTCTTTCTCAATACACTTTATTATATACACATTAGATGGCCAAAAACGTTGAACAAACCTCGGAGGAGCAGATCATCACTAAAATGAGAGTAGCTGGTCAACCTTAAAGGTCAATCCAGCTTAAGTGAGCCTGGGCCGAAGTTAACCCCATTCACTTTGATCAGCAGGTGGCAAGCAAGACACAGGGACTTGACTTGGGTCTTGAGGAGTTGTAGCATTTAAACTGTACACACGCACTGCTACGTTCACAGCTACAATGTTACTGCTAACTTCATACATACGTCACACACAAGCTCTCTCTCTCTCTCTTTCTCTCTCTCTCGACTGCACACTGGCTAACGTTATGCACACAACCTACCTATTTAATTTTAAAAAACATCTTAAAAATATATAATTTTAGGGCTTAACGCGATAATAACGCATTAACGCAAATTTGTTGTTTTGTTGTTTTTAACGCAATTGATCTTCCAGAGGTTGTACCTGGCTTAGTTTTAAAGCTAGAGTGAAGATCCTGACATCATATGAAACTTGAAAAGCTAAGGAATCCATTGTCATACTAGCTTGTAGGGAAGGAGATTAAATAACGCTCCAAACTTGCGCTAAATTATGGCGAGGAAAAACTGTCATGGACATCTTCAAAGAGGTCCCTTGACCTCTGACCTCAAGATATGTGAGTGAAGATGGGTTCTGTCGGTACCCACGAGTCTCCCCATTACAGACATGCCTACTTTATGATAATCACATACAGTTTGGGGCAAGTCATAGTCAAGTCAGGGGAGTCAACTTAGGCATGGCGAGCTGCCGGGCTTGCAATACACTGGTGGAAACCCTGCCTTGCTTTGCAAAATCTAAACATGTTTTACTACTACGGAGAAGCCAAAGTTCTCAATTGTTAAATGTTGTCCAAATGCAATCAGCTGTACAAGTAATTTACCTAAACTACAGTCGTAAAATTGAATTTACCTGAGCACAGAATAAGTAAACAAGATTTTCTGACCAGGCATTTAATGCACTTGACAGATTTTGATATTTAATGCAATGGACAAATGTTGGTCATTCAAGGTATTGAGGTTCGGTGTCCTCCTTTGCTCTTCTTAGATCTCTGCTTGTTTTGTAGGCATTCAGTCTAATCACTTCTCATGAGAAGCGATCAATACACTAACTAATACCCACACACTAATAAGCTTTCAATATGAATAAACATGCTGGATATAATTTGGTGCTTTTGAGAAGCACTGTCCTCTGTGAAGTCAATGCAATCTGTGTGCTGAACTTTGGGATCCAGCGATCCAGAGGCTAAACTCATCTCTCTCATGTTTTGAGATGACTGTGTGCACCTTAAATGGGAAAGCAGCTTGGTAGCACGTGTGTACAGCATCAATTTCATTTGCAGCATAATAACTTGTGTGCACATCACTTTTCACATTTAGTAATTGCGGGTTTAAGTGTATGTTATTGTGAATGCTGATCTGCTGATCAGGTTGTCTATTTCTGTCCTAGGTCGTGTTTGCTCTCTGGTTTAGATTGTGCTACTTACCATGGTTTTGGAATAGTTGAGAGGCCTCTTGTGTCTACAGTCATATGGTGTGGTGGTGATAGCAGCCCTGGCTCTATCTGTGTGGTCTGAGTGTGTCTTCTTCTCAGTCCTATTTTGAGCCGACAGCCAGAAACCCCCTTGGTGTTGTAACTTGCATTTGAGATGTTCTTGTGTGAGTTTTTGGTCTTTTTGACAGCACCCACTTGTATGGCACCCATTTTCTTCCCTGAAGCTGAAGAAGAGCAACCACCAACCTCAGCTGATGTCATATACATGCTAATTTTGACTTTTTTTCTAACCAATAACCCACCCTTCTTAACCGATTATTAACTGTTAACCGACAAGACTGGTGTGTTTCATGCAGCGGTGCTGTGGTTAAACGGTTAATTATTCACATCCCTAATACCCCACCCTCAGTTTAGGGCCTTTGAGTGTGTTACTGAGACAGAAGATGTGCCGTAAGTGTGTAAGTGACAGATTGAGAGCGTGTTGGGGTTGTAAACAATTACCTGTTCCACAATATAGCTGTCACTTACTGTTTTTGGGCTTTGTTTGTAGCAGAGGGAAATTTGGCCGCAACAGCTGAACATGTGGAAAACGTCGTTAAGATTGACTGCATGTGAAAGGCATCTAATTCTCCTCTGGCCTGGTTTTGTTGATGGAGACAAATCAAGACTGTGAAGAAGACCATTAGGCCTCTTTAAATCACAGAGCTATGTCCACAGTGGCTGTAACAGAGTGAGTCTGGCTTCCTCATGTTTCAGTCTGTTCTGTCCACTCCAAATGCTTGACACTGATTGCCAGTAGGGAGTAAAGCAGTCCTCCTTCCTGTGAGAAGCAACTACTGCAAACAGCGTGGAGTGGAGGGGGGGAGGTGGAAATGTCCCCCATTGGCTGAATTCTCTCTGTCTTTGACCTGAATGCCAAACACAGAAAGCTCTGCCAGACGTTTTTTTCTTACAACATCCCCTTGTTTTTATAATCCTCTTTTACTTTCCCTTTCTCTTTGTGTGGTGTTGAAAGAGCCTGTGAGCGTTCCCCCCACAGTGAAGGGTGTTGTGAAGTGCTTGTGAAGCCCAGCTCAGCAGTCTGTCGCTCATCTTTCCTCTTTTAACTCAGCAGAGGAATGGGGGGTCACGAGGAGCATGAGCTCCCAGGCTTTTCTCTTATTAAACCCAGTCTTTCCCAAATCTGTTTGTTTTCTTTTGTGTGTGTTTATGCTCTCTCACAGGAAAACTTTTTTTTTTTTGTTCGACCACCTGTCTGTCTGTTAACCATATCAAGGAAACTGAGTTAGTGGCTCTGATTAAATAACGAATGTATCATAAAATGTTCTGTTTGGTGGATCCAGTTTTCACCCACAGTTAAAGTGAAGCACACATGGTTTAAAACCAGATTGATTTCTGTAGCTTGTGGATTTCATTGGCAAGTCCCGAGTGACGGCATCAGAATGAGCAATGGTATAGCTGCCACTCTGACATACACGATTTCCCATAGAGGAGGAAGGTCTTGATTTGTTGTGGCATTCGCATCACGCTGTCAAATGAGCAAGGTTGTCAAGGTGACAGAGAAATTTGTATCATGGGTGAGGGGAGGCAAAGTGCTCATGCTAGGATGGGAGAATATCACGTGTTATTTTGTCAATTGAGATGTCAAAAGTGGAAAGAAATGAATGAATGAAGCTAGAACGATTGTGGAAGAGTTTTATTGTGTAGTGACTGAGATCACTTGATAGGGTGCTTTCACACCTAACTTATTTTGGTTTGGTTTAAACTAAGTCTCCCTAAGTTTCCCTGTTTGGTCGGCTTTGCTTGGGCTGGTGTAAAAGCTGTCAAACGAACACTGGTGTTGACCAAACAACAGGACCGAGACCTAAAAACTAGTTCATTTTTGGTGTTTAAAGCAGACCAACCACAGCATTATAAGATGGCATACATGTGATATCTTATATGTGACATATTCATACAAATCATTTTTTAATCATGGTACCACATGTGTCAGCACACGAGTGCGAGGATTTTCCCTGATCAATCCAAGCTTAAAAGGCGTTAAAGCACACGTGTTGAGCTTGTGTTTAATTAAAAACTAACGTTATATAGCCAGACTGATACTGGATTTTTGATATTTGTAATATATATATATATTTCAATCAAAATGTAGCGTAACTTTGGAGCGTTATTTAGCCTCGTTTCCGACAAGCTAGTATGACATGCTTGGATATCTTAGGTTTTCTAGTTTCATATGTTGCCAGTACATTCACTCTAGCTTTAAAATCGATCGATATTTTCTCACACCCCTACTAGCTCTAGTAACTATCTGCCCATATATTATTGTAAAAGTTGCCTGTTTTTCGTCCTGTTTCTACCAGGTTATCGTTATTCATAAAATAAGGCTGATAATGCTCATAATCAGTTATTTCTTTGTGACACAATCTGCTGTTAGTCACCAGAAGTTTCCCCTCATGGGTCCTATGTACAGTGTGTAGTACTGATGATCCAGGATGACCTCACCAAAACTGTCCAATGAATGAGTTACCTGATGACCTCATGCCGTGTTTCCAATGCAGATAGTACCCCCTAAATGTATGCAGGATTCTCAGTTGATTGCCGTAGCGACGGCGTGTGAAACGCCCGTGACATCATCTTTAACAGGACGCTGGGTTCATGTCTGCATGGCAGCAAGAATCCTTTGAATCTTTGCTGCGTAGAGGAGGAAAATGAAAAAGTAGAGAATCCCAAACAAAGCCAGGAATTAATACCACTGACACTTCTGGTCTGCTTTGGATTTCAATATCTCAAATGCAGTGACAGTTAAATACCGTGGAGCATTTTTCCAACAGCCATCATTAGGCTTGCTCATCCATCCATCCTCACCAGGAGCAATAAATGCAATAAAAAGAAAGGAAAGTAATAGCCTGGCCTAATCCAGCAGCTGTAGCCTGAGGCGGATAGAGGCCGCAGCATGTTCACATACCTCCTGTCTCCTGGAAGACTTGACGTCACCGTCCCTCATCTTGTCATAAATCTGCCCTTCCACTTCTATTTCCTGCTCTCTCCAAAGAATCACAGCTGCTGTTTAACTGACCCTTCCACCGTCTTCCTTCTGCTGCCTTTGTTGCTGCAGTAAAAGTTGTCACATAATGGAAAGTTGAGTAACTTAACTTATGGTGAACTTGACATAAACTCTCCCTGTGGCGTGTTGCACAACTCCCTCCTCTCCCCTCCTCTGCTGTCCCTGTCCCGGCCTGTGAAGAAATCCAGTTTGACAGCTTTAGTGACGGCAAGCAGAGGCACATTCACAAGTGCGGCGTTGTACTACGCAAGCTGTTGAATTTTTGCTGCTTGTTGTAGAGATAGAAAGCGGTTATTGGACACTCTGATGCAGTGGCACACAACCCTGCTTTTAGTTGTGACTGTAACTGTAAGAATGTATTCTGTGATGGCTGCGCCGTCTCTGTGGTTGTGGCCTAATTGAATATCTTGGGTTGAAAAAACAGCCAGCGCTTCTGAGTGCTTCCATTTGCATTTCAAGAAATGTAGCCTACACAGAAGATATCAATCTTTCCACCAGTAATGGAATCTTTTTATATGGTCTAATTTGTGCGGCTACATTTCTCATGAGTCATAATTCTCTTTTGTGGTTACGCTTTATCTGTGCTCTGCCCTCTCATTAAAGAATAAAATGGAAATGACAATACGAGTTAGGGAATATACAATCCCCCTGCATCTTAAATATGTGGGCTGCTGTGCTTATTTATTCCTTGTGTCTAGTCTGTGGAAAAATCCGTATTCTTGTGCACATATACTAAATATAGTTAGACTCACCCACCTGCTTTCTCTCACACATGCAATTTCTTCTGTTCAACTGTGTTTGACGCAGCAGGGGTTTCATTTGGAAACAGTATTATAAAAGTCTTAACCTCAGCACTATTATTAAACGGCTCAATAAAAGGTATCTATTATGTGTAATTGTGTTGTAGAGGATATTTAACTGTCAGTTTTGCCTGCCATAAATCACAGCGTCCCACAATAGCTAATGACAGCATCACATGAGATTAGATGTGAAATAGACAGTTTTATTTGATTATTCAGGCTGGGCAATTGCCAATGCAAAAGCTTTACAACATGACTATTCATTCGGTGTCACCCTTATCTTCAGAGAGAGCCTCTTTCCATCTGCATCATCTGCATGTTTACTACCTTCATTTATTCCAGTGATCTGGTTTCCAGCTGCAGACTGTTGACTTGGCGGCGAGCTAAATATAAACGGGATTGCTCGGATAGTTCTCATACCGCAAAATGCCATTTATCACAGAAAAGGTTTTCACGGAAACTAAATTGCATCAAACTTCCCTGATCCCTTCCTGCATGCTCCTAAATAGACAATTTACCATTTGGCTCGTGAATGTAATTCCTCAGCAGTTAAAGTGGTCCAGCAAAACCCATGTCAAATCACCTCACCTAAGACCCAGTGAAATAGAGCATGTAATTGCTCACTGTCTGTCTCAAAAACTAATAGGTAAGGCTTTGTGTATGTGTGTGTGTGAGAGAGAGAGAGAGAGCATGCAGAATGAGCACATAAATTGATTTTGTGTGTTTTTGCTGCTCTCAAGCAAAGAAGCCTCTTCAGGATAGTTTTTTTTGGGGCTGAATGTTGCATTTTAGAGCGACGGTTACTGTCCTAAAAGCTGTCGGGCTTATCATGTCTTCAACAGTTGGTTTTACTTGGTATCTGCTTCAGGGTGTGTTGTGGATGTGACTCCTCTGGGTTTTATAATTGTTACACAGAAGGATGTTCATGAGCAATGTGAGATTTGGCCATAATCTTCATCCAAGGAATTATCAGTTTTAGTGCCAGTTTTAGGCACTGAATATTACCACAAGCTTTAAACTAATATTTAGCAAGGTTATGTAATTTACCCTTGTGATAGACTGGCAACCTGTCCAGGGTGTATCCTGTCTAATGCCCAATGTGAGCTGGGATAAGCGGTTTAAAAAATGTGTGCATGGATGGATATGGATTAATTTGTAATGACTTGTCACTCTTGTAGCAAAACTGAGCCTTATTGCACACACACACACGCACACACACACACACACACACACACCTTGAAATCACCCATTACACTAGAAATATTACATTTACAGACAAATGAATGTCGTATAAAAGGTATTTTAGGCAGTCTTGTTTCAATGTTGATGGCCACCATTATTCATACTTTGGCTCAACTGATCGTCAGTTAATTATAAACCAAAGGATAACTTTGTGTTGGGCGTTGAATGAATCTTAATTAATGCATTATATTTGACACTGTCAAGTACTAAGCTTTGAATGACCTGTCATTGCATTGCTGACTTTTTGTTTGGGGCTTGGAGCGAGTGATTTTAATGCCTTTTAAACTGGGTGCTTTTATATATACCCTGATCTAAAATTTGAACGTTTGTCTGAATGAGCATTTCAGAAGCTACAGGTGATTACACTCATAAGCACCAGTGAATATTTGGGGTTTTGTCAGGTTTATGCTAATAATCACTCTGAAGCGTCTGTATGCATGAACTGTATATATGTATGTTTTTATTATGGATGCACCGATCCAGATACCGAATCAGATATTGGGCCGATACTGATTCAAATAGCTGGATCGGATATCGGTGACAATGGGGCCGATTTATTGAATGGTAAATGGCAAATGGACTTGCATTTATATAGCGCTTTTCTAGTCTTCCGACCACTCAAAGCGCTTTACACTACATGTCAGCATTCACCCATTCACACACACATTCATACACTGATAGCAGAGGCTGCCATGCAAGGTGCAAACTTTGCCCATCAGGATCTAATCTAAAATTCTATTATTATTCTATTCAATTCAATTCTATATTTATATACTATATAGGTTATACACTTGAATTGTAATTCCTGTTAACTTTTAAGATTTAAGATTTTTAAGATTTTTAAGATTTTAATAATTAATAGCAATTCACTAAATTTATATCTCTCTATTTATTTGTTACATTTTGTTTTACAAAGTTAGAAAAGCAATGTTTAAGTCAAGCCTGACGTTGCTCTACACATAAAAGAATGATCCCAGTCTCTTCCACAAAGTGAGGCACACAGCTTATTAATTAAACACACTACCCAAAGCCCGGTATCGATATCGGTATCGAGGCTGAAAAAGTTGGATCAGTGCATCCCTAGTATTTCTGTATGTGGCAGTTTGTAAAATGTGTTACTCCATGGCTCACTCCTGTCCTCGTCTTCTCCACAGGAGGACTCCATGAAAGATGACAGAGGAGGTGATTGTTGTAGCCAAGTGGGACTACACTGCCCAGCAGGACCAGGAACTTGACATCCGTAAAAACGAGCGTCTCTTCCTCCTGGACGACACAAAGACCTGGTGGCGTGTCCGCAACGCCGGCAACCAAACGGGGTATGTGCCATCGAACTACGTAGAGCGCAAGAACAGCCTGAAGAAAGGCTCGCTGGTGAAGAACATCAAAGACACACTGGGTAAGAAGAATTTAGTTTCACTCTGCTTAGAGGTTAACAGGTCGCCTGTGTGTTTAAATTTTAATGTCAGTAGATGATTTTCACTAGAAGTGGAAAATCCCTGCACTTCCTTTTCAATACTTTTCGCTCCCTGGTACAGGAGATAAAGTGTGGCCACAAACAGTGGTCAGTTTGTGTGCATGCACACTCACTGTGTGTCTGCTGGGAGCTGTCACTGTGCACTCCGGGGATCCTGTTGAGTTGGCCGTTGCTCTCAGCTGTCAGCACACTGTCTCAGTCCCCAGTCATGACTTGAATACATTAGACTGTGTATATAGCCATAGCTGCCAATTTATGAGAGGGACTGTAGGTGCATATAGTATGAGTGGATATAGCTTGAGGGTTATTTCTACTTGTATGGAATCGTGCAAGGCAAAAAAAGCTAAACAGACCATTAATAAGCTGCTCAAAAAATAAAGGGGGGTTTCATTTATTTTATAGCCAGCTATAAAACGTAGATAGGATCTTAGAAAATTACATAGTTACACAGAAGAGATGGATTTCATAACGCACCTAGTGACATTTAGAAAAGTCCCTCCTTCATTTTGCAACAAAGTTGAACAACAAACCTTTCCCTGTTGTCACAATCGACTAGTAACACAGGACCAGCATTTAATCTCAGAGAAACACAGAATAACATTTGATGCAAATTTTAAAAAAGGCTGCCTTGTTTTAAAAATAAATTTATAAAAAAACGTACTTACTAACTTGTCACATAAAGACATCTCAATACTTTTGAGTATTGACCCAACTCTTCTTCTAGGGCTGCAACTAACGATTTCTTTAATTGTCGATTAATCTGTTTAATATTCCCAAAGCCCAAGATGACGCCCTCAAATGTGTTGTTTTGTCCACAACTCAAGGATATTCAGTTTACTGTCATAAAGGAGTAAAGAAACCATAAAATATTCAAATTTATAAAGCTGTGTTCTAAAGATTTACTCAAACCGATTAATCGATTACCAAAATAGTTGCCGGTTAATTTAATAGTTGACAACTAATTGAGTAATCGATTAATCATTGCAGCTCTGATCAGTTCATTATTACACGTTTTTTTTTTTT
>CAKAKR010059490.1:324-12251 GCA_916700685.1 Adelosebastes latens | reverse complement strand
GGACGGCAACATGTTGTCCATGCTCGTCTCCTTGTTCACCTGGACAAAGAGGACACGGTGATAATAACGAGAAGAAGACGTAGACCGATCAGGAGAACAGAGCCTAAATATATTATAATCTAATGTCTGGTAGAAAGTTCTATAAGCCTATCAGGAGACAGAAAAAAACCAACAGTGATTTTAAGATTTCAAATATTAAATTTAGACACAAAACGCTTTTTTTTAACTTTAATTTAATATCTAAATTTCAATTACCAAGAAGGTTTTTATGAAGGATTTCTCTCTGTAAGATTAACCGTTGGTGGAAAATGTCTTTTTGATTCTACAGGACTGACCTGAACCTGAAATTCACCAGTAACCTTTTAAATAAAACATTTTCTTTCTGGGTTTTTTATCACTCCTTTGCTGCTGCTGCACTGAAATGTGTTAACTTCTGCTTTCCTCGTTATCCAAGTAAAGAAGAAACATCACATTTACTTTTCCTCCCTTCATCACCAAACTTACCTTTTCTGTGATGACTGCCGCTGCTGTCGGATGAGGAGGTTTGGTCACCTCTTCTTCCTGCTCTTCCTCCTCCTCCTCGTCCTCCTCCTCCTCCTCCTCCTCTGCTTCCCATTGGCTGCTGTCAGGATAGAACTCGTCCTCTTCCTCCAGAGGTCCCGACCCCTCCACGCCATTTCCTTCTTCGTCATCAAACATGTCTAGAGCGTCGCCGTGCCTGCCAATCAACAACAGAGTTAGAAAATGAGAGACGAGGAGGAGGATGTGATAAACTTAAGTTCCCATCTCTGCTACAACTTAAAGGTTGTGTATCAACCTCAGAACGTTCTCAGTACCAACTAACATGTGTTTGTATTAAAGGCTGTGAAATGCTTCTTTACTTATTCTTTGAAGTCAATTTTAATATTTCTTTCAGGAAGTTCTTGTACGGCTTGTGTTCGGACAGCATTTAACATTTAAGAATTTATTTTTGTTTACTATAAATTGCCTGAGAGTGTAAAATAAGCCGAACAAAACTATTGTCAACTTGGTTAAAAAGAAGGAATTCTGATTTGGCTATTTTGCTGAAGATAAGGCCGGGTTTTTATTATCGAAATAGGACCTGCCTTAATTGCCTCCTCTACACTTTGCTGCCTAGATTCTGTGTATCACAGTTCTCTGCGTTTTCTATCCAACTCATTATCCCGTACACAACATTGTGTACTTTATGATCTGGTCTCCTGGTCTTCATTAAGTCTAAGGAGATAGCAGCATTGGTATATTTTCATTTACAAAGCAATACTGGGCAAACTTATTTATTTATTTATTTATTTATTTATTTATTTATTCATTTATTTATTCATTTATTTATTTGTGCAAGGTTGAAACAATAGTGCCTATTTTTTAAAACATATTTTTAGACTTTCTTTTTTGTATATTTTTTTGTCAGGTGAATCCTTGACCTCCTGACTACCTATAAATATAATATATAATGTATAACGTATAAAAGCCAAATGTAAAATAGTTTGTTAGGAATTATACAAAATAAGATGAAAGCTAAAGTCAAACATCTATATAGTATTTTTATATATATACCATAGGCAGTTAGATACAGTGAACGAAGAGGAAGAGAGGTGGAGTTGAAAGTGAAAGGATGATTGAAAAGAAATACTATAGGGGGTCTAATTCTTCCTTCCTCCCTGTGAAGGACGACAGGTGTTGAGTGTGTTGAGGGCTATGTGACCTCAGGACACCTGGTGATTGTCGTAGGACAGAGGGAGGAGGTGTCATTCAGAAGAGGGGAGGAGGTGTATCTGTAATTCAAGCAGCTTTTACAGTCCGAACCTGCCAGGTGACATTCTGTCTGTGTGTTTCGTCACTCCACAAACACTCGCGTGGTGACTGACGGCTTTAGTTCTGCTAAGAATGTGGAGGAGTCACTCAGATTCTTTACTGAAAGGGATGGTTCGGGGTTTTTGAAGTTGGGGTTGTATGAGGTCCTTATCCACAGTCAGTGTATTACCTACAGTAAATGACGGAGAAACAGACAGGAGTACCAACACGGGAGCAAAGCAATGTACTGCTGTGGATGTGGGCAGCAGCTAAATGTATTTTAGACACCTAAAGAAAAAGCCCAACCAAAAAAATGTGATGCTTCTGACGGGGAACTGAATCCCTTATCTATGCTCTCTTCAAAGTCATTTTACCTCGCGGAACACGGGAGTTGCTGGTCTCAGTTAGTTAGTTTCTTGTGTGACTTTAGTGTTTTAAACGGTTAGTTCGGATTCACCGAAGTCACACAATAACTCAAACAAACTAACTGATCGAGGCAGCGGTAGATCAACAACTCTGCGAGGTAAAAATGACTGTTTTTGTAAATGGAGTCTGGTGGCTTTGAAGAGAACATACCTGTCAGAAAGAGTAAAGCGGTGAAGATATTCTAAATATAGCGTATACTTAAACTGATATTGATTCTTTTAGGTGTCTAAAATAGGTTTTTGCTGCTGCCCCCGTCCACAGCAGTAGATTGCTTTGCTCCCGTGCCGGTACTCCTGTCTGTTTCTCCAAACTGGGAGCGCGTCGACCGTCATCTACTGTAGGTAATACACTGACTAGGGATGCACCGATACCTCTTTATTTCAGACCGAGTACAAGTACTTACATTTGGGTACTTGCCGATACCGAGTACCGATACGAGTACTTCTCTGAGCCAAAAGACCCTCGTTAACAGCCAGCTGGAGGGTGTGAGCGACACACGGCAGGCTGGGGAGTCCCGCATACGAGGCGGTGCGCCGCGACCGGCTCTAGGTCGGCTTGGAAAGGCTCGGGGCGAAGGTGCTTCCCGGGGCCGTGGACAAAGTGCTCGCTGCGCCCTCTCTCCCCGCTGGGGAGGGACGGTGTCCCCTGCTCCCGGTGCGACTGTCGACCGGGGCGGACTGTCCTCAGTGCGCCCCAACAGTGTCGTGCCCCCAGGGCGGGGCTTGGCCCACGTTAAAGGTACCAGGGGTCTGCGGCGATGTCTGCAACCCACCCGACCCGTCTTGAAACAAGGACCAAGGAGTCTGATGCACGCGCGAGTCAGAGGGTGCAAGCAAAACCCCGTGGCGCAATGAAAGTGAGGGCTGGCGCGCGGCCGGCTGAGGTGGGATCCCGGCCCCGCGGGATCGGGCGCACCACCGGCCCGTCTTGCCCGCACCGTCGGGGAGGTGGAGCGTGAGCGCGTGCGATAGGACCCGAAAGATGGTGACGAGGTTAACGTCACGCTTCCGTAAAGTGGTATCGGTGCCGTTGTATCGGAGCTGTTTTGCGAGTACGAGTACATGAGCACAGTATCGGACCCGATACCCGATACAGGTATCGGTATCGGTGCATCCCTAACACTGACTATGGATAAGAACCTCATACAACCTCACTTCAAAACACCACAACTATCCCTTTAACATGCAGTTTGATGATGCCCTCACATGTGGACGAAATGGAGAAATATTGATAAAGTGGGATGGAATAGAAATTTAAAAAAGGAGAAATAAAGAGAGAGGACAATGAATGGTCAGTAATATGAGTGAAAGAGGGAATATAAATAAAAACAGTAGATGATGGTTTAAAGGAGAAACACTCACCACTCGTCGTCCTCAGGCGCTCCGACTCTGTCACTGCTGGAAACACGAGTCTGAAACACACATCGGGACCACGTCGTTTAGAAGTGTTACTATCTGACTCATTTCCTGTTTAATACCAAACTCATTTACTACCTGACTAAACCATTTACACAGGTGCAACCACTCATCTTAGCACTTAGACGGGAAAGCTTTCATTCAATTAGCTTTAACAACACGGGTCAGAGCAAATATTTGCACAAGCAGATAAAAGATAAATGTCATTTTTAAATGGTTTAATAACCGGGGAAACTGGCCTCACTGATAAGAAGCAGCAGCAGCAAGCTTACTGTATACTTGTTTTAAACTATTTATCTGAGCGGTATTGAATGCTGTGTGGATGTCACGCTGAAAGTCAAAGTATCAGCTCATATGTGGAACTGTCAGTCCCCTCCGTACCCTGTCAGAGGCGCCGGCTGCTCTGCTCTCTTTGTCCTTGTTGATCTTGGGCATGTAGGCGCGACTCAGCAGATTGTACCACTTGGTGCATCTCTCCTCCGAACAGCTGACGTCAGCCAGGCTGATCTGGGCTCCCGCCTGGAGAGGAGAGGAGAGAGAGGGGGAGGAGAAAGGTTTACAGTAGACAGAAACATCTGTAACACTGCAGCTCATAGAGTCTGTTCAGAAAAATTCTGCCCTCAACATTTAAAGTCCCATATTATAAAAAAGTGAGATTTTCATGTTTCTTTATTATAAAGCAGGCTTAAGTCCTATATAAATACTGTGAAAGTATCGAAACACTCAATCCACAGGGAAATACACACAGCCCGTATTCAGAAACTCTGCATTTGAAACAAGCTGTCAGGATTTCTGCCCATTTGTGATGTCACAAATATACAATATTTAGACCATTTCTAACGGTTTTAAACGTAAACATTCTAAATGTGTCCCAGTTTATTTCCTGTTGCAGTGGATGTGAATGTCATCAGCTGACAGGAAGTAAACATGGACCCCAAGCTGTTGCCTAGCAACGCAATTCTGTTGCAATTCCGTCAAAATGCGCTAAAACGGAGCGTTTCAGACAGAGAGTAAATACAGGTATATTCAGGCTGACAGTATGAGGAAAATAAAGTTTTTTTTGAATATTACAGCATGTAAACATGTTCTAGTAGAAACACAAAATACAAGTATGAACCTGAAAATGAGCACGATATGGGACCTTTAAGTTTTCTTTGAGTGTTTGCAATAAAAAACATCTAATGATTCGGCGCTGCCACGGAAGTATTTAAATCACCTGTGAGTGTGGTCGTTATTGTGTCAATTGCAAAGCACAAAATGTGTTGGATTATATCAGAGATGTATACCTGAAATAAGTCCTGGTCGTCCCAATTATAAAATGTCAATTATTAATCATAATTAAAAGTGGTGCGTGGCATAAATAAAACACCATCGAAATTATTACATTATAAATGAGCTCACATTTAAAAATATATATATTTGTTACACTGTAGGCCTACATATTCTTTGACTTATTCATTTCACATCCATTCAAATTTTTTTTTATAATATCTGTAAACTTTGTGTTACCATTTTTTTTTTTTTACATTTGTAAAGACTGTGAGTGTGCGCATATGTGTGGGCACGTAAGAATGCCACCTGTCTGGCATGATGTAATGACAAAGAGAGAGACAGAGACAGACCAGGAGAGCGCGTGGTTGGCGTTTGTCCCCGTCTTTGTCTTTTTTTGCGGTACGTTTTGCCGGTTTGGCCGCCAGTGACACCAGAAAGTGTAAAATCCCGTCACCGCTTTGGGACGCCGTTGTAACTGCCTGACAGCCACCGTCACCGTCACGGTTCATCTTCTTGCTGTGTGTCCTTGTTTGAATTGTGTACTCTCTCGCAATTCTACATTTAGAACTTTGTCAGAGTTTAATGTTATGGTTTAATCGCTTTTTTTTTTTTTTTAGGCGAGGCCTACCTTCTGTCCAGCGACCGTCCCAAAATGTATTTTTTATTTAAATAAATGAACCATTCATTGACTCTAAAACAAAAAGCAGCCACAGAAAGAGTTTCTATTGTTTCTTTTACATGTAGAATAGTTTCATATTGAACTGTTTGTGTAATATTACCCTCAAACACAATTCAATCTGAGCTGTAACAGGACGATAACAACGATCACTACATGTTCTGTTCTACTAACCAGACACTCTTCGTGGCCCGACTTGCTGGTGTTGCAGACGTCGACCCTCAGCGTCTTCTGCCGCAGTGCACTGTGGGATATCTGCATGCTGAACACCTCGTTGACCTCCACGGCGTCCTGAGGCAGGAAGCCGCGTGTTCGGAAGAGGCAGCGGGTGGCCTCCACGCAGGGCAGCACCGTGGAACGCACATACCTGCAGGAGACATACAGTAGGTGTTAATATGACGCTGTTGATGCTTTCACATGGACTATTTCAACACGTCTGCTGCTCTAATGTTGGTTTAAATATGTCTTTCCTGTTGGGTGTTGATGCTGTGGATCTGTGGGACAGTTTTTATTTAAATGACTCACTAAAACAAGCGTCATCTAATAAAGAGAAGTAAAAGGACGTACATTTTCTGGTCAGCCGGCAAACAGAGGGCGCCGCAGTTGGATAGCTGCATGACGTTGATGGTGAAGCGTTGGTCTCTGGACTCGTGGCGGAAGCCGAGCTGCACCTGAGAGCAGCCGAGCGCCAACCTCTCCTCGTAGGAGCCCAGCGGGAGGTCTGCAGGGAGGCCCGGCCTGGAGGAAACAACCACACACACTTCAAGCGTCAAAAGGACATCATCCTGGATGTTCATCTTTACAAAATGTGTTGTGGATAAAAAGGTCTCCATACCGGCGCTCTGAAGGTTCGTACACGCCGCTATCACCAGCCACCGACTCGTCAGACACCGCTGAGGTCACGCCAATCTTCTTTGGCCCCGCCCCCGTCTCTCGCAGCTGGGGAGCTGAGTCTGAAGACAACGGGAGGAGGAGGAAGACAAGGTGAGGATAGTTTCCTGATTACTGTTGAGGTGTCTGAACGGGCCTACCGGGCACAGGCCCAGGGGCCCAAAGTGTCCTGGCCCCCCTGTCACTCAAAGATACACGTACCAACCAGGAAGAGACTCAAAATGACCATAAAGACACATAAAATGACTACAAAGAGACCAAAACAGCTGCAAAGAGAGACAAAGAGACTCACAACTATGAAAAGGGGCAAAGCAACCACAAAGGGGCGCAAAATGACTACAAAAGGGGAAAAACAACTACAGACAAAAAATAACTACTAAAACACCAAAACAATTAGGCTACTAAGTGACACACAATGACTACAAAGAGACACAAAACCACTAAAAAGAGACACAAAACAACTACAAAGGGACACAAAACAACTACAAAGAGACACAAAACAACTACAAAGAGACACAAAACAACTATTAAAGACCCTAAACAACTACAAAGAGACACAAAACGACCACAAAGAGACACAAAACCACTTTAAAGAGACACAAAACAACAACAAAGGGACACAAAACAACTACAAAAGACATAAAACCACTTCAAAGAGACACAAAACAACAACAAAAAAGGCACAGGCACAAAACAACTACAAAGAGACACAAAACAACTTCAAAGAGACACAAAACAACTACAAAGACACACAAAACAACTACAGAGGGACACAAAACAACTAAAAAAGACATAAAACAACTACAAAGAGACACAAAAAAACTACAAAGAGACACAAAACAACTAATAAGAGACACAAAACGACCACAAAGAGACACAAAACCACTAAAAAGACACACAAAACAACTACAAAGAGACACAAAACAACCACAAAGAGACACAAAACCACTAAAAAGAGACACAAAACAACTACAAAGAAACACAAAACAACTAAAAAAAAGACACAAAACAACTAAAAAAAGACACAAAACCACTAAAAAGAGATACAAAAAAAAAACTACAAAGAGACACAAAACAACTACAAAGAGATGCAAAATGACTACAGAACGGAGGTGTCTTGCTCTTATTATGTAGGAGAGGTAGCGGGGCCTTTTGCATGTCTGTGCCCGGGGGCCCATTGTCTCATAATCCGTGATGCTTTGAGCAAGTCGGTAACAAACACAGCACGATAACTTGGCCTGAAATGGTAATTGCTCTTCCTCGGGCCAACGTATTGCAGCAGTAAGAAGCATCTCATTAAAAATAACTTAATCTCACATCATATCAATCTGCTTAGTGAGTCTCTGGGCTGGACAAAAACTCCCACAAATTAAAATCAAAAGACATAAAATGAGGAGCACACATGTAGTCTGACCACAGAGACACAGGTCAATGGACAGCAGAGGACAGTAGAGGAGACCAAATCAGAGTAAACCTCAGCACTTCAGCAACGGAGTCATCACTTGTCATCACTTGTTGAACCAGTGATCTGAAACCATCTGGCAACACCTCTCAGTTATTATAACATCTTTATTTTGTGCTTTGACATGTACACTAATTAGGTTATTGTGGTTTTGTTAACGTCTACAGTGGAAACAAGACACCACTGTCTGCTTCTGTAGTGGAGGATATCCCATGATTATATTAAAATACAAAAGGAGCAGCATCTTGGGTTGCTACGGGTACGAGATGATGAAATAGGAACCAGGACGTCCAGTTTGAAGGCTGATTCAAAGACACTGACTGAGGGAAGTTATCACAGCAGTAAAGTCTTGCACAATTTAGCAATTTGGTAACCTGTTCAGCGCTGGCAGCAGCGATGGAGAGTGAACAGGAAACCAGACACTACGTCCACCTTTCACCTGCGGCTGCAACAAGAACCGGAGTCACGTTCAAGCTGCTCATGTTCAAACCTCAACCGACCCCTCACTATAATTCAGCTTTAATTCATTTCGGTTGCAACAGCGGACACGGAGGCAATTAAGATTCTTATGCTGCATTCACATGGAATCAGGCAGACGATAGACGGAAGACGGACAACACCTTCTGGACAGCGCGGGAATGGCAGGACGGCAAATCGAAACACGCACGACCACATGTTGCTATGGTGATGGAATAAAATATATAAAATTGTTTTGTGTCTTTTGTAATTATTCGAGTAATGTGTGTAGCTTTCTTAATATTCAATTGCAAACTTAAAAACATTTTCTCCGGTGTAAGGGAGCTACATAACACTCGGTTGTAAACTCTGTCGTGGAGGACGGCAAAAACTTTGGATGGCGATGGCGTCTACCGTTACAAGTATGCCGGCCTCACCTAATTTTACCGTCCCGCTCTTTTCCACTAACATGATATCTGGTTTGCTATCTATCGTTTGCCTGATTCCATTTGAATGCAGCAACAAGTTAACTTATCGGAGTCATAACACGAAGACGATACACATCATTTTCTTAAACTTTCTGGAGGTATTATTATCTCTAATGTATATTAAAATCCATAAATCTGCTTAGAAATCAGAGAAGAAGGCGCTCCTTATAACTGCAGAACATGCCTAAAAATAATCATGTTTTTAAGTTTCCTTCAGTATCAAAGTACTCCACTGATAGGTGTCTGTACATCCATGGGTACACTGCAAACAGGACCTGCTAATAGCTAATTCAGCCTACTTTTAATGTTTTGCTTTGTCCGACCAACAGGCAAAAAACCAGAGAAAAACATATTTAATATAATATGATAAAACAAAATCCTCATACTTGATGATTATTATCAAAACTTTTCAATTTTCTGTCAATCTACTGATTAAATAAATTCAAATTTCAAATCAAAATCAGTTCGATTAATATAATTTCCCCCCCAAAAAATCCCGCCGAAGTACATTTCATATCTGAGTTCAAACAGCACACTCAGGTGATGGAGCGTCTGTAATCCAACACCCTCCTAACCTTCACCTCCACTCCTTTCATTGCTCCCACCAGCAATCAGGTTTCACACACTAGTATTACATTTCTCATCACACAAACACACGGCGAAGCGGAGGAGGATTCCTCGTATCCCGCTTTCCAATAAAGTTGGAGTGTTTTTCTCTGACGTCTAGTGTAACAGAGATAAAGGTGTTACATCACCGCCGTCTCCTCTCTCTCTCTCTCTCTCTCATTGCTGCTCATCTAATTGCAGACAATCCATCACTGTTATCGTTCTCATGTTATTAACTGGGATTATGATTTGAGTCATTATCCTGCAGCCCTGCTGAGTTATTATGCAAACAGATTTTTACTGCTGTCGAGATGTGACATGATTGCTTTGAGGATAAGAGACTCAGTCACAGTGACGAGTCACATTGTAGTTTCTTTGGAAGACTTTCTCCACTGAAAAAAAAAAAAATGTTGTGTAACGTTACTTGTGATTTTGGACTTTTTTCCTGGTCTGGTCTGGTCTGGGCCCCCTTTGGTTCCAATAAAGGCAAATCTTAATGCTACAGTATACTATTATATTTCAAACAATAATGTGCTTCCAACTTTGTGTCAACAGTTTGTCTTTGGCGGCGTTACAGATACAGGAAGTTGGCTCCCGTCTATAGCTCGCTTGAGCGGAGGAGGAGTTGTAGCCTCGTAGCATTAATTCACCGACAAATAAACTGTACACACACTGTCTGCTACATCTACGTTCACAGCTAGAACGCCACTGACAAACACACACACGGTCTGTCGGAAACTCGCTTAAGTTTCGCTGGCAGACCGTATGTGTGTGACTACGGCGAGCACGAAGCTACCAGCAGAGCTACAGCTGCTAACGTAGCACAAACACTCACACTGTTTGTTGGAGACTCGCTATCGTTACGCCGGGGTGACACACAGCTGACAACCTGCTAAACTAAACTAAATGTGCGGTGGAGACTTTTACTGGGAAAGTGGCTGCATGTCCGCGACACTACACGCAGCATCGTAGCTGCTAAGTTAACGCTCCCGGACGGTGAACTGGAGACTCAGTTGTATGTGGTGCTAATTCACAGCTGGAGCACCGCTGCATGCGACGCACTAATCTTGTCGGTTAACGGTTAATAATCCGTTAACGAGGGTCGGTTATCGGTTAAGAAAAATCCATATTCATATTAACCAGGTCAAAATGTGGTGGGAAGACTGAAACCAGAAGAGTGGAGGATGTTATAGCAGCACGTTAATCCTTTGGTTTTGGTTATGACTGAGATGCACCATTGCTGCCTTGATGTAGTATCGGCAGACACTTTGATCCATGTTACCTCTCTCTGTCTCCTCACTTTTTCTGTTTCTCTACTCAATGAACTTGCATTTCTACAGTGAAGTAGGGCTGCAACTAGCCCTAATACCCAACTAGTACCCAACAGCTGTACAGTGAAGATTGTGACCATTCTGGATGAAGAAGAATCAAAGAATAAAAAGCTTCCTGTTTACCTTTGCCCTCCTCGCCCAGCGTGGTGTCGTGGTTCTGCTTCTCCTCCAGCCCGCCGGGATCCCCGTGCTCCTCCTGCCGCTGCTCCTGAGAGTCCAGGCTGAGCTCCAGCTCTGCTAGTCTGCTCTGGAGCTCCAGATCCAGGCTCAACCCGCCGGGCCCCGTCTGGCCCGTGAATGTCTCTCCGGGCAGGAAACTAGCGTCCGTGACCAGCGGCGAGCACGGCGGAGACAGCGAGGAAAGAGACGACCGAGGAGACAGAGAGCTCATGGAGCGAGGGGTTTCTGACAGTCTGAGCGCCTGGATCCTGGCAGACCCCGAGTCCGCTGCGACACCACCGCCTCCTCCTGCACCTCCTCCAGCAGAACACTCCACGTCTCCTCCCGCTTTGTCCCCGGGCCTCTCGGCGTCCCTCCCTCCGGAGCCCGTCACCACTTCGTGTTCGTGTATGGTGGTGATGGAGCTGGAGGGGCGGTAGCCTCCCTGGCCGCCCTCCTGCAGGAGGCTGTCCAGCTTGTTTTGGAAGTCCGGGTCGGCCAGCTCGGGCTGCTCCAGGTAGATGTCGGTGAAGCTGAGGGAGGAGGTGGAGCCCAGGCTGGAGGTGGTGGCCAGCGAGCCGCGGCTGGACGTCAGAGAGCCTCGACTGCTGCCGGACGAACAGGACAGAGTGCTGGCCGACAGGCTGCAGGAGAGAGACATGGACACACGTCAGCTAAAAGCACAATATCACTCTATATTTCAGCTGCTTGGCAGTAATGTTAGCTGTTTTGTACCCCTTCGTGCGTCATCATCTACGTGCCATTTGTTAAAGGGACTCTATGTAAGAGTCAGAAATGGCTTGTTAACAGCGACACCTGTGGCCGTTAAGTCAACGAAAGTCAGCGTCCTGTTGCTCGGCGCTTGTGCTCGCTCTACATAGACATGAACGAGCATCGCTCAACACAGTGAGGAGACACACGTCAGCTAAAAGC
>CAKAKR010059488.1:0-17366 GCA_916700685.1 Adelosebastes latens | reverse complement strand
AGCATTATTTACCTGAGAGAAACCGTCAGGAAAACCTGGAGTCTGGACCGCAGATGTTCATCATATGTCGCCGATTTCTGATCAGATTCCTCCGGTAATGTGCGCTGGGTGAAGTTTCTGGTTTATAAACTTTAAAATAGTTTAATAAACACTTCAGCTTCTCCCTCTCAGAGCTACACTCAGAGCTAGAGGTAGCTCTCTGCTCCGTGAGGAGGGGGGGGGGGTGTTGTTGTCGCTGTGTTGTTGAGGACGTTTGATTGACAGAAACGCTGACCAATCAGAGCAGAGTGGGAGGAGACTGGCTGTGAATCAGCTTCTGTCAAACAGAGCCTCTAAGCAGGCATATTCAGGCTGACAGTATGAGAAGAATAAAGGGTTTTTTGAACATTGCAGCATGTAAACATGTTCTAGTGCCAGATTAAAATACATCTATGAACCTGGAAATGAGCATAATATGAGACCTTTAAGAACAGCTGGTAAAAAATTTTTGGTAGGTGAATTTTTTGTAGTATTTGTTGTTGTAATACTCATTTTGGCCACAGGAGGCTGAAGTGCACTACCCCATGTTCTAAATTGGACTAAAAGCATTCATGTTTTCTTCCAGGTGAGTTTTGATTTCTCCTTCACTCTATAAACAAGCTATGTATATTGTGTGTCCGTAAGTTTTGTAACATCACTATCATGTCTTTCTTTTGGCTAGAAATTAATTTTAATCGGCGCTCTGCGGTTAGGGAAACATGAATGCTTTTAGTCCTATTACTGGTAGTGGTGCACTTCAGCCTCCTGTGGCCGAAATGAGTATACACTTGAACTTGAAAATTTCTCACTTGCCTCTCAGGGCTTCTGTATATTTCATATACAATTTTTTTTTTCATATCGCAATGAAAATACATTATGTAGAAACAAGCTTGAAAAATGTGCATATTGGTGTCTGCCGTGTTTGCCTAAAACCAAAATAAACTCCATATGAGTTTCATGCCTGTATTTTGAGAGATGAGCAGGTCTTCTGTCTTTTGCCAAGATTCTGTTTTTCAAAACTATTAATACTTTGACACTTTATATAACAGATGATGTATGAATAGCACTCTCTTTACAAGTACAAGAATCCGTTTTATGAGGTCAACTTATGAGGTCTTGGTCAATTTGCACCGAAGGCTTTGAGCTGCAGTCATTTCACATATCTTGCACTTAACTGTCAGTGAGTTGATCAGAGGAAACCTGTAGATGTGACCTGCAAGTTTATTTTTGAGCTACGTTTATCCTGCAGTCACTTCCTGACACTCTCATTAAAGCATCTCACCTAACCCAGAACTGATTGTTGGTGCAGTACATCTTCATCCGTGTATGGGCAGAAATTCAAAAGTGTCATCTAGAAGTTCTACATCCCACTCATTTTACTCTCAAACTTGTGAATTTCATCATCACTCCTTTGCCTGGTGACTAAAGTGGTCGCTTTGCTTTTGTAGAAAACAGGGACACATCATTTTTGAAAGTGATGAAGGCACACAGAATGATTGATGGCAGCATATTGGATGGGAAAATAACGTTCTGGACCGTTAATTTTACCGAGTCAAGGAAGCAGCCTCACACTGTCAACACAGGAAATGAGTAGGATTTATCTCCGGCCTAGCGTCTGGGTAGCTCTCTTGCGTGGGATGCATTTATAGAGGACCACAGTGATGGGTTTCAAAGGTTGTGTGTAGTACACGTTGTCCAAGCTTTAAGACAAACATAGACATTGAAGGATGACATTACGGGAAGCAAATATGAACAAGTAAAACACACCAAACTCATGTTAAGGTCATTTTTGTATTTTCCACCAAAGCAATGCAGGACAGTGGAAGCTGATCCAAAGTCACCCTCAGTTAACCTACCCTCTCCTGATGTGAGCCACACACATTGTACTTTGTTTTTCTTTGTCAACACAAACAGGTTATCATGCTGTGCGATACCAACGACGAAAGCTTTTAAAATAATGGAATACATGGCATTTTAGATGCATTGCGGAGCTCTACTGCAGTCAGTGGTCAATGCTACAAGGTGAGCACAACCACAATACTAATGTGTAAATGGGCATATAATGTGGTAAACTGGATATATGACAGTATGCAGCAATAATATCCTTGTCACGGCCTGCTACACACACAAGTGGTGTAAACCACAGCAGCAGACAGCATATTTGGATATCCTTATACTGAGAGATCCATATAAGGTACATTGGAATCACAAGACTGCACTTTCTTATTTCCACTCATATGTCTGCCATCGATTGAATTACGTCTGAAGTTACATTTTCTGACATGGACCAAAGGAACTTCTTTATCACATGTTCTATGGTGAAGGAGACCAAATGTACTGTAGTTTAGAGTCCAACTAAGCAAAGCAGCCAAACAGGGTTACGGTATGTTAGAATGAATGCTTCTGATCTTACATTTTTCTTTTTTATACTTATAGTACAAGGACAAGACTTGACACTGCAATACAAGAAATATGCTGTCTCTTTAAATCGGTGTCTTTTATATGGATTATCAACTGCTGAGGATGCTAACTTTTTGCCTGAGACATGCAGCTTTAGCCTCAGCACGATATCATGTATCATCAAATGCATATTTAAGACTCCTTTTATAGGCTTCTTCTTTTAAAACAAGTCAGCTGAAAACATCAAAAAGTCAGCTGGAGACGGAGTTTTCAACCAACTCATGGTGCTAGCGTTGGCTTAAAGGTTAGGGTCTGTAATGCTGAGCGACTACCAAGATTAAACTATTTGAAAATGATCCAATCGAAAAATGGAGCCCAGTGTTGACAACTCTTTTTCAATGAATGTAGCTATAGCAGCAATAGCTCCAAAAGTCACTAAATATAGCAAGAAAGTCGGCAACTATGACAGCCCTTCCCTTCAGGCCTCCTTCCAAAGCCACTCCCTGAAAATTATCATTATGAACATAAACAACAAACATGGCTATTGTTAGTGCTCACACCCGGCAGGCAGGCAGGCCATCTAATCATTTCAAATGTCGAATGAAATGATTGGACGGGCTTATCACAGTCCTGCGACAGCCACAAATAACAAATAACATTCAGAACTAGCGCTACATTTTGGCGAAGAAAAAATGTCATGGCCATTTTCAAAGGGGTGAGTCTTCCCTTTACAGACATGCCCACTTTGTGATAATCACATGCAGTTTGGGGCAAGTCATAGTCAAGTCAGCACACTGACACACTGACAGCTGTTGTTGCCTGTTGGGCTTGAATTTGCCGTGTTATGATTTGAGCATATTTTTAATGCTAAATGCAGTACCTGTGAGGGTTTCTGGACAATATTTATCATCGTTTTGTGTTGTTAATTGATTTCCACTAATAAATATATACATGTATTTGCATAAAGCAATAATATTTGCCCACTCCCATGTTGATAAGAGTATTAAATACTTGTCAAATCTCCCTTTAAGGTACATTTTCAACAGATAAAAAATCAATTTGCGATTAATCACAATTAGTCATGGACAATCATGCGATTAATTGGGATTAAATATTTTAATCAATTGACAGCCATAATAAAAATCTATAATGAGTCGTCAGAGGCGTCACAGACGTAGCTATTTAACTTGTTATAATACTTTGTTATTACTGCTTGGGCATGTAAAAAACAGACATCTAGCCTACAGTATACATCTTTGATATACTATAGTCCATATCTGTATTTTAAATGAAGAAAGCATCAATACATACATAAATACAGAACATAATATACAGGAGTTTTTATTTTGTTATGGTCTTACATACCTTTAAAAATGTATATTTATAGTAGCCCTGCAGGTTTTGGAGGCATCATAGCATCACTGTCAGGGATTTTTTACTGTTTCAAATCTGATCGGGTTCCAAGGGAGCAGAACAGACCTGATGCGAGCTGACACACATATTTTCCCATGACACTTTTGTCTCCTCTCGCATAAGTCACTGTCAATGACCCCCGGAGTCAGGAGAGAGGTGTGAGGGAATCATACACCCTCTCACGGAGCTGCCGATAAATCTCGCTGTGAGGTGTGACAGCACCAGTGTCTCCCCAGGGGGAAGTACTGGTGGGCACAATTCTTCACAACGTTGATGGGGTTTTTTGAGACTGTGATCTCAAGCTACTTTCACATATGGATTTTGAATCATTGCCAGGGTCATTTATCCGGGTAACTGTGATGTTTGTCAGTCACACATTAGGTCTCCTGTGTTAAAATTTGCAGAGGTCTCCTTTGAGGTCTCTTAAACGCAGTATATTGCAAATTTGGACATGCAATGCACCCGGCATTTATGGGCTTCAGTGCGTGTGGAAAGGGCTCTTTAAAGTCCTTATGAGTTGAATTTGAAATAAGTTATTCTCTGATACCTTTTACAACTATAGCTACATATTGACATTGGAAATTCAAATAGATTTTAGTTTACTTGTCACTAATAGCATTTCTAAATCTCGATCAATGCAATGAGCGTCTGGGTGAGAGACCTATGTCAACTCCTTTGGTATACATACACATTTACCAAAAGTCCTGTATTGATTAATCTAATGTCATAATCAACATATAGCCACATGTTTAGTAATTGTCGGTTTCCACTGTGATCCGGGTTTAAAACAAGGCAAGCCCTGTATATTTAAGACTCTTTAGGCCTACATTCTCACATCTCTTTTGGGTTAACAAGGTCATAATGATGTCAGAAGGGACTGCTCATTGGCTGGTAACTGTTGATGAGGTAATGTTTTTGTTCCATCTGAATTACTGGCCAGGTGTACACTGAACATAAGGACTGAGTTGTAGTTTTGTTAATCAATAACATGATTTAAATCAATAATTGTTCTGATTTTGGTGTATAAGGATGGGTCTAAATTTGTTCCCCAGATATACTGTAGGCAAACAAAGCTATGCTTACAAATAGTTATTGTACTTTACCCTCTTTTGCTCACAATACATTTTAAAAAAAAAAGCAGTCAAGTCTGATTGCTACTGACAGTCAATTCTGTGTTAGAAACATTCAGATGATACCCATATAGAAAATGAATTATGTGTAGCTGCACACCTCTGCATATAACTATTATTAAATAGCTTGATCTGTGACACTCTTTACCTGCAGCAGATGAGGAACGCTGCCAGAGCAGCTTGAATTATGAGTGTATTTGGAAGGCCAGAGAGTAGGTGTGTTTTCGCTGTCAGAATATATACGGATACAGCGGCTGCTTTCTTTACTCTGAACAGACATCTCTGGTTTGATCCATTTACTATTAACACCCTGTCAATCACACAGACTCCTCATTTTGGAGAAAAATATGAAGAGATGGCCTGAATCGTTGCTTGTAGTCCGAGGGCTTGAACTCAATCTGCGCTGCAGGAAAGCGGTGCCTCTACACAGACCATGATAGAGAGACATTATAGAGTCCTGGCATAGTGGATTGCTACACAGTTACACTGTTATCCCCAGGGGAGAGGGGTGAACAACAGGAAACTCTAGCTATTACTACTACCTTGTTTGTAATTTCAGACAAGACATGACAAGAGAGTGGCAAGCAAAGGTGACCTCAAAAGAAACGTGTAGTACATAAGCTTTCAGTGGTGCAAAAGCACAAAAGGGGAAAAGGATTCTGTTCAAAGCAAAAGCCAGCGAGTGGGCTCCACTACTTAAAATATACATGTACTCTAATTTAGTTGGGTCGACACAGCAACCCCATTGCAACAGAAAGATGAAATAAACATTGAATCACTGCAGGAACCACAGCAACAACTACTGGTCTCTGGAAGAGCTGATGGCCTGTAGATGTAACTGCCACTAATAATAAAGTCACAGTTTGATAATGGAGGCAAGCGATGGCAGCTAATGAAACCACAGATTCAACTGAAAGGTCTAGTTAGGAGGTTATAGCGTGATGCAACATGCTGTAATACTTTTAGTTTCATTAGCCTGGTTGGTTTTAGAAGAGTGCTTGTTGGACAATTTAAGCAGCGTGTTCCCATAACTGAACAGAGCAAAAGCCAACCTAACAAAAGTGTGAGTTTTAATTTTTTTTTATTTTTACAAAACAGACTGAGGGCTAGAATGTGATGTTGGAGTGCAAGATATCTCCATTAAAAAGGACCTATTTTCAGGTTCAACCTTGTATTTTGAGTTTCTACAAAAACATGTTTACATGCTTTAAAGGGTCTCTATGTAAAAATCTGAAATTGCTTGTTAACAGCGACACCTGTGGCCGTTAAGTCAACGAAAGTCAGCGTCCTGTTGCCGCGCGCTTGTGCTCGCTCTACATAGACATGAATGAGCATCGGTTAAAAACTAGTGAGACGACACACGTCAGCTAAAACCACAATATCACTCTATATTTCACCTCTTTTGCAGTAATGTGAGGGCGTGCCTAACTAGCCGCTAGCCAAAATGTGTTACTTTGTGACATCACCACGTTACGAGAGAAAAGGCAGGACTTCAATCAAGGCATTTCAGGCAGTTCAGGAGCAGTGTTTCTGTGGGGGAGATTAACTCCCTTTGGCGTGGACTTTGTAACTTTTCAGCCATTTTACAGGCACAAAAAAACTATATAACACGCTAAAGGAAAGGAAAAAGCACAAAAGTTTCCCTTTAAAAAACATCATCACTTTGTGGACAGTAGTTGTAATTGACTTGTATTGTATCTTAAGGTGAAATATTTGCACTTTTATCTCACAATCTCTTAATACAAGAAATAAACGTAAAGTAACAAAATCAAACTGAACAATGTTTTTTGTCTGATTTGAAATTAACTGTAGATTTTTTTTCCTGATAATTAAGGCTCAAATGATTTTAATGAACTCAGTCAGTGGCACCACATGGCGCTACATGCCACTGACAGGGGAGCTTTTAGCTTTACTCAAGCATCATCTCTCAGCACGACTGGTAAATGCTCTTTTGTATTCTTCAGAAATCTGAGGGGAAATCAGCTTTAATGCTTTCATTTCAACCCAACTACCAAGATAATCTATTATTTTGATCACACAGATTTAATTGGCTATTCGTTCGACAAAGATTTCATTTACTTTTGCAAGATTAGTGCGTGTTTGGATTTAAGTTGTCGAGGCCTCCAAATCACATCCCATTAAGGATTCCTGAAAAGCTATGGGCAGTTCCAATTAGAGTCTATAAAGTGCAACTCTTGTCAAAAAAAATCAAACCTGCTCAACTGTTTTTGTTAGAACGCAGAAAGGGAGACAGTAATTGTCACATAGGGGAAAAAAAGCGCTGGTAGCATTTAGTCCTACTCCATCAGGGACAGGTGGACTAAATACACATAGATCTGCTCCAGAAGCAGCTGCTTATTTAACCACACATCTAATAGACTGTGCACATAGGCTACTGAAACTGCATGCAAATCCTTTATGCATTCATATTGTGTCTTGTCTTGACAGAATGAAACAAGATGTATGACGTCAATTAATATCCAAAATGCCAGTTATTATAATTTTGCATTAAAAAATAAACAATCTTACAAGTATTCAAATTTATCTAAGCATATTTTGTGTTTATACATTTTTAGTGTAGGTTTTTGATTCGTTTTGAAGGTATAATGACTCATGGGTTGTGTTTTGTTTTATTTACCCTTCACACAAGATTTAATTCAGTATATTACAATTGCAATAACAATATAATTAACCTTGCTCCATCCTCATAGAGTTCAACAGTGTGGCTGACAGCATGATGCAGTGGTTGTGACCAGGACTTTACAAATGGAGAGATAATTAAAAGGGGATAGATCTCCAACCAGGGCTTCTATAATGACCCTTGACCAAAGACATAAACAACTCTCGTTATGACTGTGCCAACACAATCTCCATCAAGATCGGGGTATAATTAACAGGAACAGCATAAATGTTAAAACCCATTGATCTTCCCGTTTTACCACCCACAGCTGGCGGCTCTTGTGAACTCTGTAGGCTCAAGCCATTCGTCTTCTGACTAAAGCATCATAAAAAAAATTTAAAAAAATTCTGAAACTCTGTGAAGCAAATCTCTGAACATCAAAGCATGGTTAAGTCAGAAATTGTGATGAGAGACAAGTTTGAAACAAGTAAAAAGCCAGGGAAACTTTCTGAGAGAAAAAAAAAAGTAATCACATGAAATCCAGCCTCTTTGGTTTTCCACCTGAACTGAAGTTGAGGTCCTTGAGTCGATATTGCTGCACCATCTGCTTTGGATGCTGTGGAAAGAGAGGCTATCCATCTGTTGAATCTGTTTCCTCATCTTCAAGCAGTCTGGTCTATTCTGGTGTTGAGTACCAGGTGTTCCAAGTCCTGTCAAAAGGACAAGGGGCTCCATTATGGACATACATTTTAAAATACCTGGATTCCTAAGGCATATGATCACTCCTAAATGTATTGCAAAATTAAAACCATGCTGCAAAAATATATTGACGTGCTTTCCTTCTTTTCTTCTTTCTCGTTTTGACAGCAACCAGATTCACGTTTCTCAACAGCAAATGGAGCTGGCAGAGAATAGAGGTACAGTGATTTTGGCTCAACCGCCCTCCTAAAGGATGGTCTTTTGAGGGGACCTGTTATGGAAATGGGAGAGTGGTCTGGTGGGAAGAGTGTGTGAAAGACAGACAACCCCTGCAATCTCATCTGGTGTCGATGCCTGGTCCTCTGCTCGGTGTGAGAGGATGATATCACACAAGAAGACCCCTGATCCATCCAGCACACCCTCATGTCCATAACCGACTGCCAAGAAGCAGGTAGGTTGTGTTTCATGCTATGATACTGAAAGCCTCACTCTTTGAACTGTACAGTATAATTTAGCTGCTATAATGGACTTTATGGTTGAGTTGGAATATTGTCATTGAGAGGAGGTTTGCATTTTAATCTCTGAAATCATACCGATTCTGTTCCAATAGCTTTTTGAGAAATGTGCTTTGTTAAAAATCACTGTGGTGTTTTTCAGCTGTCACAGAAGCTAAACGCTCTTCAAGGGTCAGAGGTTTTGACAGGTTACCATTGCAGGCATTTTAATATTCCAAATGCTTTTATAATCTCAATGTTTGTGTGAATAAATCATCCAACACTTAAAACAGCAAAAACTTGATTATACCCATGTTAATGCTTAAAGCAACATTATTATACCATCAGATAACTGTTTCTTTATGTTGTAGCTGCGGAAGCTGAAGTGAATATAGTGGAACACTCATTATCACACCTATGAGTATGCCTATGTTACACTATGATTATGGTCATATGATGTCATGGCTTGTTGAAGGAAAACTTAGACATTTAAAGGAACAGTGTGTAACATTTAGGGCGATCTATTGGTAGAAATGTAATATAATATTAATAAGTATGTTTTCTTTAGTGTATAAACACCTGAAAATAAGAATCGTTGTGTTTGACTGCAATGTTTCTATATAGCCCAGAACGGACAAACCAATCATTGGCTCTAGATAGGGCCATTCGCGTTTTCACGTTTTCGCGTCGGCCACCGTAGTTCTCCTACACACTTGGCACATGAGAGGAATTTCAGTTGGTTGCAATCTGAAACCTCACCAGTAGATGCCACCAGATCTTACACACTATGCTTATTCCCTTGATGAATATGAAGCTACCGCCAGCAGCCGGTTAGCTTAACTTCGCATAAAGATGGGAAACTAGTGTAGTCTAATAATCTGTACAAAAACCTAAGTGTAAAAATGACATGTTGCAGTGTCACTTCCGGTTTCCTGTCTAACCATCTGGTGGCAGTAGCGTCACATTTACAGACATGAAATGAGAGCGGTATCAATCTTCTCACCTAACTCTCGGCAAGACAGCGAAAACATGTATTATGTCTAACTATTCCTTTAAGCGTACCCATAATCTTAAATAACGTAGTTTCTATGCAGTATGCTACATGCTATAAAGCTCGAAAGTCGCCGGTAGCTGACCTTAAACTGCCTGCTCAGGAGGAACTCTGCCCAGTTACTCTATTTTATCCCCATGTTACGGGCATGTGGCTCAGTGCTGCGGGGCTGCTCGTCTCTGAATGTTAGTACAACAGACTCTATGCTCAATCAGATCAGATGACACACCTGATCAGGGGCCAATGTCTCAGTCACAGCATCCAGCTGGTCTGCAGCCCATGTCCAGAGAGCTTCTTCTAGACTGCTAGAGGGTACGCAACAATCCTTTAACACCTGTCACAGCCAGAAAATTGTCCTTCACAGCAGCAGGGTGAGCAAGCAGCCTAAAGGTCTGAAACAATATCACAAGTCCAATGATTTTATTTATAGCTTTAATACAAAGATGAGTTCTCCCTCTCTGTCTCATCCCTGGGGCTTAGGAGGTCGACGGACAGCGTCATAAAATGTTCTGGCAAATGACATTCCCAGAGACAATGACCCATGGCCTTAAAACTACACAATGAGTATAAAAGGGACCTTTTACTCTGTTCTGTGCCCATACATGTACTGAGTAAATGGTAAAACTTGAGTATTAGTTATGTGTTCATGTGTATGTATTCCGTGCATATGCACATCCCTCATGCCCAAGTGCCTCTCTCTTTGTGTTTCATGGGACGCTGTTTCAAGTGTGAAATTGTCTCCCTCTTTAGAGAGACATCTGCAGATACAGGCCGAAAAAATAATGCACCCATACTCTCTTTTAAAATAGTCTTCTTTGTCAGCTATATCCTATTTGCACCTTGCTGTTGCCTTTCAACTTAAACTTACAGATTCATATCACTCCTACACACAGCAGGATGACGATGCTCTGAAAGCATGCAGAGGTTAAGATGCAAAAAAGCAAAAACATACAGATTACAATACGCCTCGCACTAAAAGGTGACACACTGTCCAACCCCTTGTAGCTCCCTGGCCCAAGTGAGAGAGATGTCAAACTGTCGGCTGTATTTAGCCAGTCAGTCTCTCTGGCCTTGGACCCGCTCACCCATAGCGGTATTTATTCATGCCTTTCGGTGTCCCAGTGACTAATACCCTTCCTCCAAGAGGTTATAGGAATATGCATGAGTATGAGATCTCCTGGGAAATTCAAGACTTTTTTTTATTCATGTGTGTGTGTGCTGTCAATATACACTGCAGGATGTGTGTCTGGCAGGTGACGGTGGTCATGTGAAAGATTAAAGCCACAAATTTCCCCTCGAAGCAATAGAAGAACCTGTCTAACAGACCATGACGACCATTCGTATAATGAATGGCCACAATGCCTGAGGGGTTTGAAATGTCAATTTCCAGTGAATGTACAGTAAAGAGAAGAGAAGAGAAGCCTTTTGCTTCAACTGAACACACTCAGAAGTACTGAATGCCCACTTTTCACAATACCTTTAGATTCACTGTGAAAGTATGAAGTAGTTTCTCCAAGTTGAAAGTACAAATGTGCTCCGATTCAACCTGAACTAAAGGCGTACTTACTAAAGTCAGTAAAGGCACCCGGGTGGTGCAAGAGGGAAAAAATCACTACAAAGACCTGGGTTTAATGCAGTGTTTGGGCCCATTGAATAAAACCGGTAGTAGTCCCAGGTGAGAAGCTGTTGAGGGATCATGTCCTTGTGCTGTTGCTGCTGTAATGTACAGTATAATCTACTGCCCCAGCACCCTGAGCTTTTGCACCCCAAAATGTGCAATTTCACCTTTTTCTGAGAGTGAAATACAGATTTCTTCTCCATATTTTTCCTTATTCATATGGATACAGTTGATATATACTGTACATGATATATACAGTACATGTGGTAGAGTAGATACAAGGCATCAAGGATAAATACTCTGCCATGGAAAATAACAGGTGTCTCTGCACGCAGGTATGAATAGCAAATGAGAAATGAATCTGCTGAGATTTGAGATGAAACCAAAAAGCCACATGATCCTCAGTAGCTTTTATCAGCTGCGTACAAATCCCCAGCAGTTGCTGAAATCCCCTAGGAAGGTCTTATCCCATTCTTTACAGATAGCGTTGAAAACTACATTTTTATTCAAGCATACTTGAGAGGAGGCCATACACGTATTACTTTCTCCTTATTCCTGTATCAAATCCATTATTTAATTCCTTTTAAATTATTCACGTCACTTGTCCTAAAGCCAAATTAATGTTTGAGCTCGACTCTGAAACATGCAAGGATTATAGATATTCACTGTTTTAGGTGAGCTGCTCAGAGGGCCCGGGATTTAGCAGCCCACCTGAAGTGTCTTAAACGTTAAGATGGGAATTTTTTGAAGTGGTAGGAACAAAAACCAGCAGAGGAGAAGAGCCGTTGCAAGGTTTTACGAATGCCATGATGAAGGATCCACTTCAGTTAAGAAGAAAAAGGTGACGGAGCTGCTGTCAGCAGCTTGAAACAGGTCTCACTTTGATTAGGAGTGTTTTAGTACAATGGTCTGAAGCCAGGCTGGAGGATGTTGCTTTTATTGAAATCATATATTGCAAACTGAAGCACATGTCTCTTTCTCTTCTTTCTTCCTCCCTCCCTCTCTCTTTCTTTCTGCCCTCCCCTCTCCAAAGTGAGACACCACTGGATGGCTTTCTATCCATGGGGGAGTGCTTTACATAAACAGCCGGAGCTGGTAGAGAGCACTCTGTATTGAGCTCTCAGCTCTTTCAATTTCTGCGTTATAATAGCTTTCACAAACATCATCAGAAATCCTCTGCTGGCAATAATGGACCTCTATTCAATTGCTGGCTCACACTTATCCCACCAAGTGACATTGCCTGGTCTTTTGGACATCCTAGATAATATTATCTCGCTTGCCCATGCAATCATTATATTTCTACAGCACACACTGTGAATGATCAGTAAACACACACACACACACACCTACACACATTCAATTTTCAGGCAGGATGCATGCACGCGCAGACCTGCACAAGTGCAGTAATTAAATATGTGTGCACGCACACACACAGAGCACACAACATACACTCCAGTATTTATGTGTGAGGAACAACTGACAGAAATAGGAGCCATTTTCCACTGGGTTAGGTTATGATCTGAGGCTGATTAATTTACTACCTTCCATGTAGCAACAAAGGTTAAGTTATTGAAAAGATCTCTCACTATTCTCTGTGTTGGAGGGTTCTCGAAAAGAGGTAATATTCAAGTGATTCCTGCGGTGGCTTTTAGAATTTAAATTCAGCGATTGGACTATATAAATACTGAAAATGAAAAACAAAATTACAGAGTACTAAAACCATGAATAATTGTAGAGGAGATAAGATGACTTAACCACTCCACTGCCTGTTTATTATTGTTAAACTCTTGATAATTAGCATTGTTTAAAGCACGAGTAGGTAACTTTTGAAAGAAGAAGTAACACAATCCTCATTTTAGAAAAGAAAAGTTGAATTCACAAGTGTTAAAATACACCTTTAATCAATTCAGTCGTCCTAAGTGACACAAACAAGTCTGTGTGTGAGTTAGGGTGACCAGATGTCTCGACAAATTCAGGACAGTCCTAAATTATGAGCAGTTGTACCACATCCTGAATCCTGTCCTCTTGGTCCCAAAAATTAGACTAAACCCAAGTTTTGATTAGTTATAGCCTCATAAAACATCAAATACTGATTGTTGTGAAACATTATTTTGGTGTTGCCTACAGACGGGCAGCACTATGTCTGTAGCCTACATGAATGATGTTGTAGTTTTTTTTAGCCGTGTATAGTAGTGCTACGAATTGATAAACAACAACGCATATGACAAATAGTTATGACGGTGTTGAATTAAAACATTTATGGAGGGAAATAAAACCATCTTTCACTGACTCGAGTGGATCATTTTGCTGCCTTACAAGATCCAAACAAAGCAAAGTCTGCAGGAAAGAAAGCTACTATTATTAGTACTTCTGTTTGTTGACACTGAATGTAATGTACTGGAGGCCACGCCCACCGTGGCCACGTGACCACGACCACCCCCAATTGCCCTGTCCCGAATTTCACCCATTCTCACCTGGTCACCCTAGGGTGAGTGCATGTATTTGTTTTTGGTCCATAACATGAGGAATCAATGATAGGAGCACTGAGCTTTTCTAATGATAATCAACAGATATTGTAATTTGTGGTTCTTATAGGTAAACCTTTGAGAAAAAACTCACCTTTACCCGCCACCACCTTTTGCTGGCCACAACCTCCTACTACATTAATCTTCTTGAAGATGGGGAATTCACAAAGACAGAGAATACCACAGTAAAAGGTATGTATCCGAGCATTTCACGTACACATACTGTATATAATCTTCTTTCTCTTTTTAGAAATATTCTCCAGCAGTGTTTAATTTTGTCAAATTGTAATTTTGTTTTTCCGGTCCACATTTCTGCTTTGTGATTAGCCACTCTCAATGACTCAGAGTAGGAAAGAGAGAAAGACAGACAAAGAGCAAACAGATGGCTGGGTGAAGCAATTTCGCTGAACAGGCCAAAAAACACAACGGAACACAACGTAATTGCGGCCATTACATTACACTGCACAACTCCAGGTTTCCCTCGCAGATTTTACTGATGCCTGAGGGGAAGCAGTTCTGATGAAAACCATGTAATTTGTCTACTCAGGCTTATTTTATATGTGTTTGTTCATTTGTGCCGCAATAAAATATAAAAGCTTTTTTTTTTTTTTCAAACAAAAGAGCAGAGAATTAAAATAATTACAACACTCTCATTTTGTTTAGCTTCAGTTTAATTACACAGTGACGAAAGATAATCAGTGATACACATGTTGTTAACCAAATTGGAAATGTCTCTTTTCTGCCTCCGACTGAATATTTACCGGCTACACAATGTGTGCTATTAGTATTGTATGTATTGAATTGGGGGAATGTTATTGCTATTTATCAAGCTGGTAAGATAAATGTAATCCTGGGAGAACTAATGGAACTGATATCCCTAATAATAACAATGTAATGTGGTGTTATATGTAGCCTAAATCATAATGTGACACTAGTGTGTTTTGGTCTAGGTTAATTGACAGCGTGCTAAACCCCTCCCCCAAACAGGTATTATCCAATCATAGCTTAGCAACCGTAACTAGGCTCGGTATTGATGGTGTGTTTATGGGGCTGTGACAAAAGTAATCGTTAGCATGCCCTGCTAACTAGTTAACTACAGTGGTAACGGAGTGTTATTCATGAACAGGCAAGCTAAGCAGCCAAACAGATGTTGGAACGAAATAACATTTACATTTAAATACAGTATTTACAATGTCAGGTCACAAAATGTGAAGTTGCATTCTCTTATTTCACTTGAAAATTTCAAATATTTTTTTGCCTTTATTGGATAGACAGGACAGGCAGACCAACCTGGGAAGGATTTTGCGTGTCATCTTAACGTATTTTAGGCTTTATGGGTGTCATTTCATCCCATGGGGTCGACATGCTGTTCAATTACTTTTTTTTCAACATACTATATTATGTCTTTGTTCCGACATGCTATACTATGACTTTTTTTTCGACATACTATCCAATGACTTTTTTAAAAACTGTTTTTTTGACATACTACACTGTGACTTTTTTTCGACATACTATACAATGATTTTTTTTCTACACACTATATGATTTTCTTTTTACTTTCTTTTCGACATATAATACTATGACTTTTTTTCAACATACTATACAAAGGCTATTTTTTCAGCATAGTAAAGTATGACTTTTTTTGTTTTTCGACAAACTATGCTATGACTTTTTTTTCTCGACAAATCATAGTATAGGAAGTCGAAATAGTCGAGTGATAGTATAGAATGTCGAAAAAAAAGGAATAGTATATTGAAAAACGAGTAAAAAAATAAGTCATAGTTAAGAATGTCGAAAAAAGTCATAGTATAGCATGTCGACATTTTTTTTTTTTTTTTTTTAAAAGTCATAGTATAGTATGTTGAAAATAAAAGTAAAAAAAAGTCATAGTATAGAACTTCTTTTTACTCTTTATTCGACATACTATACTATGACTTTTTTCGATATACTATACTATGACCTTTTTTTCGACATATTTATACTATGACTTTTTTCGACATACTAGTATAGTATGTCGAAAAAAGAAAAAAAGTAAAAGTATAGTATGTAGAGAAAAAAAAAGTAAAAAAAAGTCATAGCATAGTATGTCAAAAAAAGAGTAAAAACAAATGTCATAGTATAATATTTAAAAAAAAATTTAAAAAGTAATAGTATAGTATGTCGAAAAAAATATCATATTAGAGCATGTCAAAAAAAGTCATAGTATAGTGTATGGAAATAAATCATAATATAGAATGTCGGAAAAAAAGTTTAAAAAAGTAATAGTATAGTATATCCCCAAAAAATTATAGTATTGTATTTTGAAAAAAGTCATAGTATAATATTTCGAAAAAAGGTCACAGTATAGTATGTAAAAAAAAAGTAAAAAAAAGTCATAGTATAGACTATCGAAAAAAAGCCATAGTATGTAAAAAAAAAAGCATATTATATTATGTCGAAAAAAAAGTCATAGTATAGTATGTCGAAAAATTTCTTGAAAAAGTCATAGAAAAGTATGTCGAAAAATTTCATGAAAAAAGTCATAGTATAGTAGGTTGAAAAATTTCATGAAAAAACGTCATAGTATAGTATATCGAAAAATTTCATGAAAAAAGTCATAGTATAGTATATCGGAAAATGTCATGAAAAAAGTCATAGTATAGCATGTCGAAAAATTTCATGAAAAAGTCATAGTACAGTATGTCGAAAAAGTTCATGAAAAAAGTCATAGTATAGTATGTCGAAAAATTTAATGAAAAAAAAGTCATAGTATAGTATGTCGAAATATTTCATGAAAAAAATCATAGTATTGTATATCGAAAAATTTCATGAAAAAAGTCATAGTATAGTATGTTGAAACATTTCATGAAAAAAGTCATAGTATAGTATGTCGAAAAATTTCATGAAAAAACGTCATAGTATAGTATGTTGAAAAATTTCATGAAAAAAAGTCATAGTATAGTATGTCGAAAAATTTCATGAAAAAAAAGTCATAGTATAGTATGTTGAAAAATTTCATGAAAAAACGTCATAGTATAGTATGTTGAAAAACTTCATGAAAAAACGTCATAGTCTAGTATGTCGAAATATTTCATGAAAAAAATCATAGTATTGTATATCGAAACATTTCATGAAAAAACGTCATAGTATAGTATGTCGAAAAAACTTTAAAAAAAGTCACTGTATAGTATGTTGAAACAAGTCATAGTATAGTATGTCGAAAAAAAAGTCATAGTATATAATGTCGAAAAAAAGTAATTGTATAGTATGTCGAGAAAAAAAAGTTAAAAAAAGTCATAGTATATTATGTCGAAAAAAAGTAATTGTATAGTATGTCGAGAAAAAAAAGTTAAAAAAGTCATAGTATAATATGTCGAAAAAAAGTCATATTATAGCATGTCGAAAAAAAAGTCTTGGTA
>CAKAKR010059487.1:372-13031 GCA_916700685.1 Adelosebastes latens | reverse complement strand
AACAAGATGACGACGGCCAGAAACCAAGATGGTGACGGCCAAAAACCAAGATGGAGACGGCCAAAAACCAAGATGACGACTGCCAAAAACCAAGACGGCAACGGCCAAAAACCAAGATGACGACTGCCAAAAACCAAGATGGCGGCTGCCAAAAACCAAGATGGTGACGGCCAAAAACCAAGATGGCGACGGCCAAAAAACAAGATGACGACAGCCAGAAACCAAGATGGTGACGGCCAAAAAACAAGATGGTGACGGCCAAAAACCAAGATGGAGACGGCCAAAAACCAAGATGACGACTGCCAAAAACCAAGACGGCAACGGCCAAAAACCAAGATGACAACGGCCAAAAACCAAGATGGTGACGGCAAGAAACCAAGATGGCGACGGCCAGAAACCAAGATGGCGACGGCCAGAAACCAAGATGGCGACGGCCAAAAACCAAGATGACGACTGCCAAAAACCAAGATGGCGACTGCCAAAAACCAAGATGGTGACGGCCAAAAACCAAGATGGCGACGGCCAAAAAACAAGATGACGACGGCCAGAAACCAAGATGACGACTGCCAAAAACCAAGACGGCAACGGCCAAAAACCAAGATGACAACGGCCAAAAACCAAGATGGAGACGGCCAAAAACCAAGATGGTGACGGCCAAAAACCAAGATGGTGACGACCAAAAACCAAGATGGTGACGGCCAAAAACCAAGATGGAGACGGCCAAAAACCAAGATGGAGACGGCCAAAAACCAAGATGACGACTGCCAAAAACCAAGACGGCAACGGCCAAAAACCAAGATGACGACTGCCAAAAACCAAGATGGCGACTGCCAAAATGCCGAAGTCAAGACTTTAAAACAGCAGTCCACAAACCAACGGGTGACATCACAGTGACTACGTCGCCTACTTATATACAGTCTACGTTCTATAGTTTTTTGTGCATGTAAAAGGTCTGTAAAGTTACAATAGCCGGTATGAGAAAAGTACATTAAAACATGTAAACATGTGTCTCAATGAGTATAAATAAAGGTTAAATAAACAGAATATCCTAATCCTGAATATAAGACTGATAAACATACAGAGATACTCTCGATCGGCCCTCACCTCTCCCTCTCCTGCTCCAGCAGGTCGGTGAAGTCGTCGCTCTTGTTCATGAAGTCGGTGTGTTTGCGTTTCTCGTTGTCCAGGTCCATGACGGTGCGGCGGTGACATTTCTCCGCCAGCAGCAGCTGCTCCAACATCCGTCTGTACGTCTCCTTCTGTTTGTCCTCCAGACGGTCCAACTGACGGGGAAACACTCATTATTACCCAACATCTGCACAGCGGCACAATATCCCCCCAAAACCATTAGCTACGGTTACGGTGATGTTGTGTTTGTGGGATAACAAAGAGCAGAGAGACTCTTTACACACAATTATGAGCTTCATTCACACCCTGCAGACTTCACTGGAGCATGGAAAATTACATTTTCACGTATTCAACACACAAAAGAACTTGATTTTAGGCTCTGGTTTCACTCGCATGAACCCTGGTGTAAATGCACCGCCAAAATAAAAGCTTAGACGACACTGGTGCTGAAACCAGTTTAATATATTTAACCACTGAAATGTCCCTTATCCAAAGAGTTCCCAGTGGAGGACACTTGGTCTTTTCTGGGACTTTGGAGGTTTTTAACAACCTTGGGGGAGTTCCTTTAGACCTATTTCGGTATTTTTAGACGCAGTATTTTTCCACCAGGAGTTAATTAATTGATAAAATGTGACATAAATTGATATTTCTGTTTTAATTTGCTTTTTTATGTATTTATCTTTGTATTACTTCCCCTTTCTATCTACTTTTCTATTTAATTTCCCCTTTTATTTATTTATCTTTATTCATTTTAAAATGTATTTATTTAGTTTTGCATTTATTTGTTATTTATTTTAAATGTATTTTTAAATTGATTTATTCATTAAATTGTATGTATTTAGTTATGCATTTATGTATTTATTTATTTATATATTTCTTTAAACTGATTCTGGTATTTTTAGACACAGTATTTTTCCACCAAGATTCAGTACATCTCCACCTGAAGTTCATTGCTGGTCGAGTATGGAGAGCAAAACCTGCCAACATCAACAATAAATAAATAAAAATTCCATTAAATAAACCAAAAATAATATTAAAAATAAATGTAGACATTGATTAATTGATAAAATGTGACATAAATTAATATTTCTGTTTTAATTTTCTTCTTTATTTATATATCTTTGTATTACTTGCCCCTATCTATCTTCTCTTCTATTTATTTTCCCTTTATATTTATTAATTAATTAATTAATTTTTATTAACTGTTAAATTTAATTATTTATCTTTATTAACTTTTAAAGTTATTTATTTATTTTTGCATTTTTAAAAATATTTTTAAATGTATTTATTTATTATTGCATTTATTTTGTATTTATTTTTAAAAGTATTTATTCATTAAATTGTATTTATTAAGTTATGTATTTATTTATTTATTTATATATTTCTGCATTATTTTTCCTTTGCATTTCCCCTTATTTATTTTCTCATACTTATTTATTTCTGTATTCTTTTCTTTATACATTTCTTGATGCATTTCTGCCTCATTATGTAAATGAGGGGGCTGTCACTCAACGTGTATCACGGGGTTGAAGGTAATTTCCTTATTATTTCCTTAGACGTTTCCTGGAAAGAAGTATGTAATCTGGCATCAATCATAGCAACGATGGAAGAAGTACATTTACTCTTATATCTGACGTTTCTGGATTAATATTACTGCTGCATTAAACATTGACATTTAGTCACACTGAGTCTTTCATTCAAACGTAAATCTGTGAAACTGAACCTTCAGTATGTTCCTCGCTCACCTCGGCCATGGGTTTCTCGTAGACGTCGTCGGTGCTGTTGTGTCTGAGGGTGAGCTGTCCGTCTCTCTGCAGGGCCTGAAGAGGTTTGGTGGGGAAGGCCGAGGCGTAGTGGGCCTCCAGGGTCTCCGGTTTGGTTCGGTCCGACTTCAGCAGGCCAATGATGTCCTCTCTGGCCTGAAGAGACACAACAAACTCCTTCAATGCTTTTTCTTTATGCTTATTTTGAGTATTTGTTTCCTGTGTTGTGGTGGTCAGCGTCGGTATATCAGGAAAGAAGAACTTTAATTTCTTTGTTTTTATGGATGAATACATCGAATCTGTGGACCTTTGAATACTGCAGGGGGATAAAACTACCAAAATAAGGTTTTATTAGTATTATATTTGTATTGTGATTATGTATAATATGTTATAAATAATTTATTATATTTTTTGTATTATTTATTTATTACCAGAATTGAGTTTTGACCCATTTTTTTTCTTAAAAACAAAAACAAAACATATATTTTTTATGATATTAATGGTTGTTTTCCTGTTGATATGATCAGCTCATAGTTGACCATTTAAAAACTGATAATGAGGATGTCTAAAAATAATAATAATAATAATAATAATAATAATAATAATAATAATAATAATAAATTGCTTTGCAAATAAAAGCATATTTGCATTTTTCACACTAACCAAGAAATTAAAAACCAACAATAACAGGAACAAATGGCAAAAAAATCAATAAAACAATAATAATTTAAAAAAAAAACATTCAAAAGGACCAGCTCAGATATAAGATCAGGAAACGCAAAATCCAGTAAAAATAAATAAAATTTAAAAATACAAATAAATGAGAAAAATAAAAATAATTTCTCCATTAAAACCTGTTTAAAAAAAGTATTTTAAAATCCATATCAAAGCCTACAAGATGCCCATTAACAGTTTACCCTATTATATATATTATATTATATTATATTGAATCACTATGAATTCCCAGAGATAAACAGACGAGGGTCAAATAGCATTTTAAAAAGATTTAGTTTGTGTTTCAGGGCGTTTTAACTCCTTGAATATTTGCACGGTGATGTTCAGACATCATCTGAATGTGAAGCTGCTCCCATGGATCCAACATATGACCTCATCAACTCCTTTCACAATGACATCATCACACAAACACTAAGAGAGAGGCAGGTTTCCACCAGCAGAGAGAGCCGTTTCCTTCACTTCATTCTGCACACCGGCTCTTTTCATACAACAAGGCCATGACACACATTCCTGCACAGAGACTGTACACATCACAAAACCTCTTCTTTATATATAAAGACATCAAATCCATCACTGCTTTCTGAGGCAACTGAGGTTTAATGTCATTCATTGGGCTTTAGAATCACATTTAGATAAATACCTTCACCAAAAAAGTGTCCTACCAGCCCTCGATAACTGGATATACCTGTATATCTAGATGCAAAAAGTCTTTAAAATGCATGTATTATTAATTTCTTTAAGAGAGAACAGGTTATTGCAGCAGGTTGCTGATGTTACAGTACACGGTAGGACAAGTGTGTGACGACTTATTCAGTAAATCAAATGTGTAAAATGTGATCTTTTATATGACTATTACTGGTGATTGCTTACATAAATAGCTTATATATACATTTGATAATAAATACATGTAAAAAAAAATAAATAAATAAATTAATTAATGCAAAAATATATAAAAAATTTAAAGTTAATAAAAATGAATAAAATATAAATGCAAAATTAATAAATACATCTAAAAGTTAATAAAAATAAATAAATAAATACATTAAATTAAATAGAAGAGTAGATAGATTTAGAATTAATACAAAGGTAAATAAATAAAGAAGCAAATTAAAACAGAAAAATCAATGTATGTCACATTTCATAAATTAATTAATGGTTATATTTATTTTTTATATTATTTTTGGCACATTTAATGGCATATTTATTTATTTATTCATCGAGTCATTTATTAATTTATTTTTGATTTTGGCCAGTTTGATTAAGTTCTCCATAATTGCTGTCTATCTTGACCAGTAAATGTTTTAATTTTTCTACCTAAATATTATTTTTGGTACATTTAATGGCATATTTATTTATTTATTAAGTCATTTATTAATTTTTTTATTTTTTAATTTGGCAGGTTTTGTCCTCTATAATTGCTGTCTATCTTGACCAGTAAATGTTTAAAAAGAAAATTCTATCCAACGAAAGAAGCCAAAGTTCTCAAATGTTAAAGGATTAGTCTGATGTTATTCTATATTTTTCTTTCTGTCGACAAATCCCATGAAAAGACCAAAACCAACACAGTGTTAATTTTTAAAAACACAAATATCTAATTTAATTTTTAATTAAATCTCAGTAACTTCCTAAAACAGCTGCTCACCGTAGTTTTTATCAAACAAACTGGAGGAAATAGAGAATTTATTGGGGACTATTTATAGATTATCACCAGATTTATCCTTTAAATTGTGTATTTTTTTTTTTACTATTTTGACATGATGACGATGAAAATGACCTTATTGTGACATCCTTAACCATACAGTCTGTTTTTAACACGTGTAACAAAGCAGAACCAACAGCAGCTCTTCCTGTGTGAACCGTCGCTCCGTCCCATCGCTATAATGGAAAATATGTAACACGCCCCAAACAGATGATGTTGGTGGATGGAAACGGAGGGAGAGGCAGCAGCATCCTGCCTCTCTGCAGAGGACGTTATAAATGCGCCTCCATTAGAAAATCATTATCAGACTGGAGCCCGGCGGCCGCCGGTGGGCTGTTTTGTTTCCACACCGGCGAAGGTGGTTTTAAAAAATCCAACCCGTCGCATGCCGAGACGTGTCAATATGTCTCCGCACTCATGATGACAAACTGTGTTTATGGTTTTATCAGCTGCAGGTGCTAACTGACGACAGTAAATCGACTATTTCCTGTCTTCAGTTGGCATGGTAACAAACCTGTCCGATGAGCAACTCCCCAATTCCCCACCTCTCACTGCGATGAAAGAGTAAATGACCAAGGTTTATGTCCAGAGACTCAACATTTACTCACCTAACTCACTTACCAGCACCTATTTTCAATCCTTCATTAGAGAGTTAAGAGTCCCAATCAACCTACCTACACGTTTTAAACTTTCATCATTTGAGCCAACGTTAACCACCAAAAGAGTTGTAGACCGACGGTAGACCAGTTACAGCAAAGATCATCATGATTATGTCTAGGTATCTAAGTGAGAAGAATTACTGCTGGTGTCTTGAGAAAATTCTTCCACTTCTTAAGTTTGTTATCCTGTAAAATATGTTTAAAGAGGACCTATTATTCAGGTGCATAAATGTATTTTGGGTTTCTGCAAGAGCATGATGGACAAAATTATGAACTTTAATGTTCGAACTTTACAATACTTTTCTCATGCCAGCTGTGCCAACCTGAATGTCCGTATTTAATTTCCAACCACTTCCTACAAAGGATAATGTTATCATCACGTTGGAGTCAAGTTTATGTATAATTCACTTTCTCCTGAGGGAAATATCTGTCTCTTTAGCTGCTAAATGCTCCACTATGTTCGCCAGCTAATCTCTAACGGAGCAGGTACTGTGACAAACACTGAGACTGAACCATAAAACCAAAACTAGGAGCTAAAAGCGGCTAAAAATATCCATAGAGCTGCAGAGTTGGTGATCATTTGAGCAACAACTTTCACATTACATGTAGTAATTTAATTCACGGTTAATATAAAAACATATGTAGTAGTCTTGCCTCCTGCACGCTCTATCATTGCACCACCCGTCACCTAAACCAAACGGAGTATTTCCAGTCAACGTATCCTCATACAACGGTTCAAATGATATTTCACGAAAAGTTATTCCTCATTTTTCGTGCGTTCTCCTACAAATGTCCAGCAATACGTCGTGTCAATTTCCTCTTGTAACATGCATATAGTTCACAGAAAACTACTTAGTTAGGTTTAGGAAAAGATGTTGATTTGGGTTAAAATAACTACGGAAGAGGCGTTACTTAAGTACGGAAGTTACGTGACAAATAAATCAACGTTGACTTCTGGTTTCACACGGGACATGAACAACAGTCTCCTGGTCTATAATCCCTTAAAATAACTCCGGAAGTGCTGTAACTTCAGTACGGCAGTTACAAGACTAAAACTACTTAGTTAGGTTTAGGCAAAGATCACGGTTTAGGTTAAAATAACTTCGGAAGTGGCGTAACTTAAGTACGGAAGTTACGTGACAGATAAATCAACGTTGACTTCTGGTTTCACACGGGACATGAACAGCGGTCTCCTGGTGAAAGTCTGGTGTTCTTTTCTCCCACCGATCCACCCCGACCGCCTCCCTATGCTGCGTTCGCCGCTCTTTATGTGCCATAAAACCAAAACTAGGAGCTAAAAGTGGCTAAAAAGATGCGTAGCGCTGTAGAGATGGTGATCATTTGAGCGACAACGTTCACATTAGGCTACATGTTGTAATTTCATTCATGGTTATGATCGCAGTATGTTGAGAAACATTGACATTAAACTCATTAAACAAATGCTAATTTACGGAGAACTCCAGCTCTAGTAGTTCAGATTTGGTTAACTTTAGGTCGAGGGTTTGGTGTGGTTAAAGAAGATCTGACAGGAGGCTCAGTCTTATACCACGGAGAGGTTGACAGATATTAACATTCGTACCTGAACTTCTCCTTCCATGATTCCCAGCAGCTGCAGCAGGTCCGTCTTTGACAGATCCAGCGGCGCCGCCTTCTTCCTGCTCTCTGCAGCTTTCTGAGGTTTCGCCGTCCTCCCGTCCTTCTCCTCCCGCTGGACCTTCATCTTCCTCTTTGTGAGCTCCGGTGTGTTCTCCTCTTCCTCCTTGATGAAGCCTTTAGTGGGCTGGATGTGTCCGTCATCTGGACCCTCCATGGTGCAGTTCCTCGATCGCATTTTCTACCTGAGAGTAGAAACAAAATAGAAGCCAATAAATGAAACAGTGATCCTAAAAAAGCAGACTATCCACACTACAAGATTTAGATTATTTCCTCCCCTCAGGCAGCATCTGGTTTTAGTTCATTTTCATTTTATTGTCTCTCTTTACTTGATTTTCCAGCCCATAAATGTAATGCTTTTTGGCTCAAATGTTGTTCTTGAATGCACCACGAAAGCACATTAGCAAGTGATGACTCTGAGAAGAAACCATGATGGATTACCTATCTTACCTATCAAAGCTTTCACTTCTGCAAGATGGTTTCCATTGCATGCTAAACTCATCTTGTACCGAGAGCTGCCTGGAAGATAAATCTAAAATAAATAATAGTATGATTTGGAACATGTGTGGCAGTTATGTAAAACAGAGTAATACTTTAAACATGCAACAGCACCAGCGTGATTCTTTAAAGGCCTTTAACGGGGACGACAGCTCACAGCTATGTGGCAAAACCACGCTGGAGTGAGCTTCTGATTCGGCAGTTAAGGGGAAACTTAACTTTCATTGCTGAGCGACTGATCCCTTACTGTTGTGAAAGCATGTTAAGACACTTTAGGTAAAGTCTTGACGCTGTCTGAAACACGCTTTCAAATGTGTTAAAGCTTTAATCTATTTGTGAAAATTAGGGCTGTCAAAGTTAACGCAATAATAACGCCACTAATTAATTTAACGCATTAACGCAACTTGGTTTTTTTAGGTTGTAGCGGCTCAGTTTTAAAGCTAGAGTGAAGATACTGGTATCATATGAAATTAGAAAACCTAAAAAAAATCCATCGATACCATCAATGTCATACTAGCTTGTAGTGAAGGAGGTTAAATAACGCTCCTAACTTCTAAATTTTGGCGAGGAAAAACTGTCATGGCCATTTTCAAAGGGGTCCCTTGACCTCTGACCTCCAGATCAGTGAATGAAAATGGATTCTTAGGGATGTTAATAATTAACTGTGAACCGACATTAAGCATTTTAACCGATTAACGCTATCGGTTAAAAAGAAATGTTAATAATTCATTAAAAGGCTGAGAAAAACTCGTCACTTGAAGGAGAAAAGCTGTTACAGACACAGGAAGTTGGCTCCCGTCTATAGCTCGCTTGAGCGGAGGAGATATAGCCTCGTAGCATTTATTCACCGACAAATAAACTGTACACACACTGTCTGCTACACCTACGTTCACAGCTAGAACGCCACCAACAACACGGTCTGTCGGAAACTCGTTGAAGTTACGCCGCGCTGACGGAGCGTATGTGTGTTTGGCTACAGCGGGCACGGAGCCACTGGACAGACAGAGTGTCGTTACGCCGGGCAAACATACAGCTGACAACCTGCTAAACTAAACTAAATGTGCGGTGGAGACTTCTACTGGGAACGTGGCTGCCTGCTAAATTAACGCGCCCGGACGGTGAACTGGAGACAGTGAACGCAGCATACCCTCCTGTACGGGTGAACTGGAGACAGTGAACGCAGCAGACGCTCCTGTACAGGTGAACTGGAGAAAGTGAACGCAGCATACCCTCCTGTACGGGTGAACTGGAGACAGTGAACGCACGAACGCTCCTGTACGGGTGAACTGGAGACAGTGAACGCAGGATACGCTCCTGTACGGGTGAACTGGAGACAGTGAACGCAGGATACGCTCCTGTACGGGTGAACTGGAGACTCAGTTGTCTGTTGTGCTCATACACTGCAGCTGGTTCACCGCTGCATGCGAGGCACAAATCTTGTCGGTTAACGGTTATTAATCGGTTAACGAGGGTCGGTTATCGGTTAAGAACATTTTTCAAAATTAGCATCCCTAAACGAGTCTCCCCTGCAGGTCTGGATGAAAGCAGGCCGTGACTCAACCAGAGAGAATCCTGGCAGTGAAGTGGTAGCAACCGTGTTACCGCCGCCTGTTATTAATAGTTGTTTCAGGGGAGATGCCAAGATCTCCCCAACGCGTCAAAACCACAGGGCTTGCTTTACTCTGATGGTCAGCCCCGGTGAACTGGGAGAGTCACTGGGAGAGCTGGTGGGCAAAATCGAGCCTGAATATGGGGTTGTAATCACACATCAGTAGTGGATGGAAACAAGCTTTCATTTGCATTTTTCTAGAGTATAAGGTCTGTAAATAGAGACGGTTGGTTTACAGGTTTGTGTTGAAGTTTTGCCAAGTGTTACATCAAAAGGTTTTGCAGGTCTCAGTTGAAGCGCATCTCCACATGCCAGCGCGGTGTCGTATCGAGTCCCTGATGAGCAAACTGATCCGTGTAAACAGTTTACCTTCACAAGAGAGGAACTCTGATTCATGGAGTCATTTCACACAGTGACCTTTATCAGTGTTACACCATGATGATGATGATGAAGAGTCAAGCACTGATGATAGATTCCACTTTGAGAGTTTGTCTCCGAAGACCTACATGACGTCTTGGAAATGGAAATACCACCAGTTCCTTAAACTTTTACAAACCTCTGTTATAATGTAGTTTACTATCTAAGCTTTTAATATAAAGTCTAGAGTCTTACGTGTATTTTAAGGCTTTAAAAGATGTGTTTACATCGTAATGTCGGCAACCGCTGCAGTGAAAGACGGCCTCAGAAACACACCAAACTCCTATGGAACAAATGTAAATAAACCATAAATATAGCCCTCGTCCTCCTCGGGGAGAGATATTTATGGAGACGTGATGAGGCTGAACTGGTCTCTCTGATTTACGCTTGAGACCAGATAAAAACCTCAGACAGCTGTAGGACCGCGGTCGACACACGAGACCTCCAGTGGATGAGGAGGTAGAGGAGGTATGTTAGTGGTTAGAGAGCTCGTCCTGTAATGAGAAGGTCACAGGTTTGAACCCCAAAGAAGGGCCATGTGTCCTCATTAAAGGTCTTTGTGACAATTTGAGTTAAAAAATAAAAGCTTAATTAGTCATATTTTAGCCATGTTTGATCTGGGGATAGCGAGTCAGTTTTTCTCAGTCCACTTTGGTCCAGAAATTCATGGTTCCCAGAGGGTGAATCCTAATGATTTTTGTGATTGCCTAACTTTCCATTAACATCACTAACCCCGGGTCTAAGCCGCAAGCGTCACGCTCGCGTCACAACAAAGCTGACACTAATGGTACATGTTCACAGGGGCGTTTTTATGGCGAGGGATTGCCTCGCTTCCCAGCATTGGACGCTTGATGGGCTGTCACTAGACACCTGATTGGACAAATGCTAGTTCTTTCGTGGGCTGCAGCTCCGAGCTTTCAAACCGGAACCAACATGGCGGCTCTTTCGGAAACTTTCTTCTCTTATATCACAGAAAATAAATCACCGAAATGTGTTTCTGAAAATATTTTAGTTGATGAATCAGTTGTTATTTTAAAGTAACTAGGGAGTTTCCAGAGGCGGCGAGTCGCGTCGGACGCCTGTGTTTTGCATAAAGTAGCCAGACCTCAACTTTATGCAAATGAAGAGCGGGCGACGTGACGGCCCGTTTCTCGAATCTGGCTGCCACGCTACCAGAATGCATTGCACAACTGCTATTATAAACAATGAATGGGAAACCAATATTAGCATGACTCAGCTGTGACTTACAGCTTTGCAAACAGAATACATTAGCATGTTTACATACAACACTTTTGGCGTCTCCAGAACAGCTGCCCAGTTTTACCAGTTTACCTTGGCGGTAATAAGACCAACGCTGGCCCAGTTAGTGGTCCGTTCATCTAATCGTGCTGGTGAACTGTCAATCATCCGTTTTACAGCCCACTACACACTGAAACGTATCGTCTGTCTGTCCTTCGCCTCTATATTTGTGAGCCGGACCCTGTGCAGCAGTCGCAGCTGTTTGTTTGGTGAAATTTTAAGAGGTATTTTTAGGGTCTCCCCACTTGTGTTGTGCAGAGTCCAACAAGGGGAGACTCCAGGGCGATCACTTTATGATCCATCAGCAATCTCATACATGCCTGAACCTCCATTTTTCCTTCACAGCTCTCACACTCCTCCACAACGCCACTCCTTGTAAATAAACAGCCGCTGCCTGTTTATCGCGTTAGCTGACAACGCCTTGACAGTTGTTAACCAAACAGAGGTCACGTACGGTCAATCCCCGAGACAAAAACACCGGAGCGGGAACCAAACATCCACCGGGTCATGTTTCTTTTCAGCTCATATTGTGATGACGTATTAGAGACGTGTCCTCGGGTAAATATAGATCATGCTAGCACGTCTGGCCTCTGCGGTCGGTAATTGTTTTCTCTTTTCTTGACAACATGAGCTGCATCATTACACACGTCTCATGATTAAAGGCAAAGATGCCATAGCTGACTTACATTCATTGTTAGCATTGGTGACAATTAGCTGTTACTTTATGGCTCAACAGTCCATCAAACATATCTCGGCTTCGAGGAGCTAAGTCACCCATTGGCGGCCATATTTGGTGGTAGATATACGTAAGATGTTTACGACTTCTAACAATTCACATCACCGCACAACTGAAGGTGTTTATGATTGCAGAGTTGGTTATATATGAAAATACTATGGCAATATAGAACTTTATCCTTTAAATGTGGGTTTAATTACCTTGAACAGAAGATTTTAGTTGAATTGAGGCGTCCATATTTGTTTGCATTGTTAGCTAGTCAGTGTCTGTCAACGGTGGAGGAACCAATAACATTTATTGTAATGGTCAAGTTGCCATTTAATACCTTTTTTAGTTAAAGGGACTATTTGTAACTTTTTAAGCGTATAAATGTAGCGGGTCGGCACACATGCGCGTTCGCATATGCGCGCTCGCGTGTGGCCGGAGCCTCGTCTCCGCTGCCTGCTCTCCTTCACTCAGACAG
>CAKAKR010059485.1:38693-66681 GCA_916700685.1 Adelosebastes latens | reverse complement strand
TACATAAACATTCAAGAACATTGCGACAAAGTGCAAAAGAACATTAAGACATAATTTTATGTTATAAAAACATAAAAACATTACAGATTAGAAAATAAAAACAAGCTAAAAATAAAAGCTAGGATAGAAGTTAAATAGAATAAAACACAAAGGAGTAAAAGCTCTAGTGCCATATCAGATCATTAACTGGTTTAATGACTTTTTTTCATAAAATGTATCGACATACTATACGACTTTTTTCATGAAATTTTTCGAAATACTATACTATGAATTTTGTATGACTTTTTTCGACATACTATACTAAGACTTTTTTCGACATACTATACTAAGACTTTTTTCGACATACTATACTATGACTTTTTTAGAAATACTATACTATGACTTTTTTCGACATACAAGAGTATGTAAGGTTTTGAGATGGTGAACCCTTAGAACCAGTACGAAAACCAGCAGGACTGAGGTGTACAGCGAGCGTGGTGGAAAAGTGAGCAGCAACAGACCAGTCAGGATTTTTCGAGAGCTCAGGTTTTTACTTGTGACTGTAGACAAGTTACAAAAATCACAAAACTCTCACCAGTGGTTAGCAGGCAGATGGACAACAAAACTGGGTGATACATGTGATACTCAAACTGATTCCCCCTCTCTCACATACCCCACTGCTTTTCCCACCTGGCATGTATACCTGTGGTCCATACCAACAGTGAAAGGCACATACCCACTCCCACAATTAATTTAATTTAATGTAAAATATAGCCTTAATATTTACATATACAACGTTCAAATGAATATTACATAATACAAATTAAATAATATGCATGATAAATGGAATAAATATCAAACGAAAGCCAACATAACAAACAAACTCCTCTACCCCACTCCCCTCTCTCTTCCCTGGCACTTGGTTGTTTTGAAATCTAATTCAAATCAGCTGGAAACCTGTGGCTGAAGTTTCAGGTGTGTTCCCTGAAAACACTCCCCCGGAAGTAGGCCTCAAAGAAAGAGTTCCTAGAGAAGTTTCAAAAATAAAAGCACAACATGTAAACCTGAACTTCCTATATTAGTCTGTTTTCTTGAACTTAACACAGTCAATTCACATGTGTGTGTTTTTCCATCTAAGTGAGGGGGATGGTTTGCAGCTCCCTCACAACTATACCATGACTTTTTTCACGTCTTTTATCGACATACTATATACTATGACTTTTTTCATGATTTTTTTCAACACACTGTACTATGACTTTTTTCGACATACTATACTAAGACTTTATAGTATAGTCTGTCAAAAAAGTCAAACTATACTAAGACTTTATAGTATAGTCTGTCAAAAAAGTCATAGTACAGTATGTCGAAAAAAGTCATAAAAAAGTCATAGTATAGTATGTCGAAAAAAGTCATATAAGGTAAAAATATAGTATGTCAGAAGAATTCATAAAAAAGTCATAGTATAGTATATCGAAAAAAGTCATACTATAGTATTTAAAAAAAAAAATTTAAAAAAAAAGTCATTGAATAGAATGTCAAAAAAAATCATGAAAAAAGTCATTGTAGAGTATGTCGAAATAAGTCATAGTATAGTATGCCAAAAAAAAAGTCAGTATAGTATTTCTAAAAAGTAAAAAAAAACTCATACTATAGTATGTGGAAAAAAAGTCAGCGTGTAGTAGGCTATGTAAAAAAAAAATGTAAAAAGTCATAGTATAGTATGATAAAAAAAAAAGTCATAAAAAGGCCATTGAATAGTACGTCAAAGTCTCGGCTTTATGGTACTATACTATGATATTTGTATGACATTTTTATGGCATACTATACTTTGACTTTTTTCATGATATCTTGGCATACTATACTTACTGAAACAATAATAGTATCAGAAAATATTTTGCTTTACTGGTGTTTCCTTACTCTGAGTTCCTCCAGCATCCTGTTTGTCTTAGATCTCGTCTCGGAGGTGGCTGAGCTGCTTCTGATTAGCTCCCCTGTGGTTCTCCAGCTGCTCCTCCAGTGTTCTCTGGAGGACAGACACTCAAAAAAAAATGACAGACACACAGTCATGTCAAAACAAAATCATGTAATTTGACTGTTGCCGTTTCCAGCTGTGTACAGACGGTAGAGTTTTTCAGGTCCACCTCTCCTCACCTTGATGTCCTTGTCTCCACCCAGTCTGCTGCTGCTCCTCCACCAACACCTCATATCTTCTCTCTGGGAACCAACAAAGAAGACAAATGAGCTCCTTAAAAGGGCTGTAATGTCAGCTTCAGGTATTCTGAACTTCTGGACATCAGAGACGATGATATTCTCGGGAAGTATAAATCACACAGGGGCCACTGAATTTAAAATATTTTGTACGCTTTCAATATTCAACAACAATAAACACAACACAGCTGGTAATGAGAAAAAGTATCCTCGAGCTTCAGCACAGAGAAGATGATCTCTCAGTTGGTCTTTATAACGTTCCTCTTCTTCCCAGATGTCATCCACTGAGGCTGCATATCTAAAAGTGTATGACAAATAAAAGCACATGCAACCCAACTGACAGTTAAAGTAAAAAAACATACAACAATAGTACATTAATTTATAGTTATATAATTAGCATTAGCACTGGACTTCATATGACAAGATTTTACTTATCTGTGTTGAAAGGAGTTGTTGTTGTTGTTGTTGTTGTCGTTAGCCATTAGTTATTAGGGCAATCTTCTGAGGGCAATATATATCCCATGATGCATTAGCTCTGTCGACAAATCAGAGGCTGTGTTGCAGACTGGGCATGTGTGCATAACAGTGCTGATCTCAAAGGCCAAGCACAATGGACTAACATGACACTCACCCCATCCTGTTCGGGCAGCAACCAAAATAATGAGTAGAATATTGTGAGTGTAATAAATAATGTGTAGAGTATCCTTTGCACACTTGGATAGTATTGTTAGGTGTGCACCCATGGCATACTGAGCAAACAACATATATGTAAGTGTTATTCAGTCCATTTTTCACATTTTATTTGGCTTCTGTAATGTAGTTTTTGATCTGTGTTGGCTACAGTGTTTATTTTTTTTCCCCCTGATCAGCAAGGCCTAGAAGAACAAATATCTTATATATCAAATATGCCAAAAGTCTAGTTCACTATTCTGTTGTGTGTGACTTGAATAAATATCTGAGATTCAATTTCCATTTTTTTTCTTCTTTTGTATTTATGGTGATATAACTATTTATACGTTCATGTGACATCACTCTAGCATATATATATATATATTCTTATAGCATTGAAAAGAAGAGATGTATTGTGTTGAGGTTATACATGTATTATTACAAAAGGAGAGCTGGTGGACCAAAAATAAGAAAAATGGCTTAGACCTCAGAGGGTTTTAAAACCAACATGAAGTGTCTTAGTACGGAGTCAGTCTTGCCTGAGCTATAAATAAAAGGTATGGACATTGGAATGGTCTTTGCATCTTATCAAATTATTTATTATTATTTATTCACTTTACAGCAGAATTTTGCAAACAATTTTTCACCATTTATTTTCCAATAGTTTTTGCAATGCCTGCTTTTTCCATCTGTATTTTTGTGCATTATGTCTGCTTTTTTTTAATTTATCAATTCAACCCCTGAAATTTGCAGGTGATCAGTGTAACCAACACCTGCCTTTTTCACCGGCCTGTGTTAAAGACGCTTGAGCAGGTGAATACGACCTTTTGGCTTTCCACTGGCAAGCTTTACGGTGCTCTCACTCCTCTCCCATTACAACATTATCGTCTTGTCTTTTGTCCTCTTCTTGGTTTGTTTTTATCTATGTACAGGGGGGGGGGGACTGAGACTGTAAAAGTGTAGCAACGAACATGGTATAAAGACACGCAGAGGCATCATGTAAAATTAATTTGGCTTTATTGCTCGCACTGTGCAGTGTAGATGTTTTCAGAAAGTTCTGTTACAGTGACACCTTGTGGTTGTAGTGCATCACTGCAACTCTGCCTACCAATTTCGCTTCGGCCATGCCACGAGGAGACGTACGGTGTGTAATTTATTAATACCTCTGCATCCGCGTTTCACCCAACAGCAAGCACATACACTCTACTCAGTAGCTCCTGTAACTGTAAACCTCTGTCTCCTCTCTGGCATGGCCTTCAGGCTGTTACCATCCCCGTGTGGTAGAGACGGATACTGTTGAGTTCTGGATATACATGGAGACATACAAAGGGACAGACTAATAATTTCAAAACTCAGAGATGGTGCAAAATAATGCAGATTCATTCATTTGGGTGGAGACACTCATACAGCAATTTCGACAAAATAATTATACATGTCAATCAAATTAATCTATCGGTCAGGGGTCTATTAACTAATAATAAAAAGGTTACATGTATGGGCTGGATGATAAGGCCAAAAACCTATAACATGATGAATTCATATTTACCTATGTTTTTTTAATACAGCAGTGCATGATGTTTCTTTTCTCCTGTAGGCCCACTTCTGATATCTTTGTCCTGGTTTATTCCAGTATGACCAGTTAAACACCCTGTGAACTGGACTTTGAGCTCAACTTCCAGTTAGACGTCATTGCTGTAGCTATTCTTAGTTTATTTGTAATTCATGATGTTGATAGTAATTCAGTAAATTCGATTTATGGTCCAGCCCCATTAACATTTATTTTATTTATATAAAAAAAAAGTCATAAGTGTGAAACAGAAAGGCTTGCCAGATCAGAAAGGAGAAAGATAGTTCTTTGCCTTGTTGTAACTGCAGAAGTGCGAAGCAAACTACAAACCGAAGAGTAAGACCTTGTCCTCGTCATACAGTGGCTTGGACAAGCTCCGTGACAATCTGGTAATAAAGACATGTTGGTAAGACCAGTCTACATCCGTCCTCCATTCTTCATATCCATTCATCCTTCATCGCTCCACACAAGCTTCCTCACCCATACCTGGAGCACGACGCCCTCCTGTGTCTGTAACGGTGCAGCTGTCTGCCTGTCCCTCTTGGCCAAATAAATAGAAAAACACAGAGAAAGACAGACAGGGAGGGGAGGATGGGGGGGAGAGAAACCGGATGTATGTTTTGGTTTTGATGGCAAGCGGGATCTTCTTTCCCAGGTTACGACGTTAGTGTTGTTTCCGTTGGGGCCGGCGATTCCGTGGCGTTCGTGGAGGCCGCTTCCGTGGGGACTTTGGGGTCGGCGGCGGGCTCGGACGCAGGCGCTGCTGTGACTGTGACCGAGGCTTTAGGAGCGGTGGTGGCGTTGGACAGGAAGTGGGCCACTCCCTGAGGGAAGTTAGGAGGCAGCTGGGAGGGCAGCATGGTGGGTAGAAGGGGTAAGGGGGCCAGACCTGGGAGGTTGAGGGGTGGGAGCCCCAGAGGGGGGACTGAAGAAAAACAAACGAGAGATGTTGTTGTCATTTTTGCTAGAAATTATCTTTAAAATGAACCTCACAAACCCACGCTACACACTCATACCTAAAGCAATAATTGGACATTAAATAAAATGGTCTCTATGGTAGCTATATAAGAATTAGCATAATATTCCTGCAAACACCAAAAAACTCTGAGTCTCTGAAGGAAACGGAGGCGCTGATGGCTTCTCACACAGACGGCATGAGTGTACCAGCTAAGCTCTCTATCAATGTGGACCCCTAAATATTTGTAAGACGTGACCTGATGTGACCTGGAAATGTGTGGCAACTGAACTATGATCTCCAATTGATCTGGGATCTAACACAATTTATTCAGTTTTGCGTACATTGATGTACAAATGATGGTCATCGCTCCAGTCCACGAAGCGGTCATACACTGTAGTATATAATCTGAATGCAGACTGTATCACTATATTCAGAGTATAAGTAGTGTAATTTACAGTCTGAAGTCATACCAAAGAGACCATATGCTCTTACTTAGTCTAAACATATATTCTCTGAATCCCAGAGCATATACTCATACTATTACGTATAAACTTTATAGTGAGGTTGATGTACCATATTACCCAGTTTGTATATCAGCAACTGTTACAGCTACTCTAGAGACAGACATATCCAGTTGCAGGACAGGTCATGTTCACATTTCAAAAACCTAAATGAAGTGAAAATCTTTTTGCAATGATTGATGCCTTTTTTTAATTGCTGTGCTTTATTTACCTGTACCTGGTGGTAATGTGCCCGCTAGTGACATGGCACTGAGGTCTGGGAGTGGCAGGTTGAGGTTGGGCAAGTTGGGGAGCGGAGGTAAGCCAGCTGGGAGGGGCAACAGACCTACAACCATACACACACACACACGATGATCATGAGGGTGTGCTATCATTATTCATTAATTACGGACATAACACTCATGCTACTTTACTGTCAGTGAAGCCACTTTGGAAAAGAAAATTAGAGTGAAAAATGAGTGACACACTTTACTTGGATGGCCTTTTATGGGAGCCAACAAGATACATTGAAGAAGAGGTCAGCTGACAGTTTATGTGGCAATAAAAACAATAACCTAAATAAACACAGAGAAAGGTTGATAGTAGTTGGATAGGAACTCACACACTGGCTGTGTTTAGCTGCTTGAAGTGCTTGAATTTAACATTAATACAGTTTACTGGTAGTCACGGCTTTTCGTTAAGAAAACAAGTCTGTGTACTGTGTACATAAATTAAGACTTCATATAGCCTAATGCAGTTCAGGCAGACCTTTGTCTTTTTTTCTGGAAGGGTGTCTACACACCCACATAAATCTGTAAAGAAAGAGCTGTAAAGCCTCTGCCACCCACTGGCATTTTTCAATGTTTGGCGCTGAAAGCTCGCTGACTCAGCAGACTGACGACGTGTGTTTTGAATGAGTACGTTTGAGAAATCACCCACCTGGTAGCGTGGTGGCGGGGTTGAAGCCGGTGGTGGCAGGATTCAGTGGAGTGAGTGGGCTGAGGGCGGGGTTGGTGGAGGAGGGGAGCAGAGGCACTGTGGGCAAACCTGGAGGGGAGGGCGACACAAATAACCCATTAGATACAAATATATGGAGTAAATACACAATGACTGTGAGAGCGAGACAGCTTTTCCTAGGGATGACGCGATACCAGAAATTTAGTCGTCGATACCAACACCAGTGAAATTCCACGATTCTCGATACCACGGTAAAAAACAAAACTAAAACAATAAATCCTATGTACTTCAACATCCACTCCTTTATTACCATTTGCACACTGGGATTTTGTTAGAAAGTTAATCAGGTCATAATTCCCTCCCTATTATCTATCTTTTATTGCTGTGTAAACATCTTCTTCAAACAACTGGATTTATTCAAGTTTCTCGCCAAAAACTACATTTTACTAGATTACATTTGAACACATCATGGTAACGTTAGAATTGACCTTCACCCAATTCTCATTTTTACTTAAAAGAGCCCGAATGCATCATAATGCAATGGCACCTCCCGTGTTGAAATCAGCAGGATGAGAGCTAGTTAACATTAGCTGTTAGCAGCCGGTAAGCAACACAGTCCTGCACGGAGCTAACAGCCAACTTAACTAGTTGTCGTCCTGCCGATTTCAACACAGATTTGTTGTTCGCAATTTAGCATTATCAGGGAAAAAATAGGGTGTCAGTAGTGAGTTACATTTTCCTTCGTCGGGACAACTGGACGCTGATCGTCGCTGTAGAAAAACTAGTACCATCACGTTTTCCAGAATTTTGGCATGACTTGGTACTGAAGTATGGGTTTTCGTGACATCCCTAGTTTTTCCAAATCACAAATATCCCTGTCATATAACGAGATTAATGTGTTGGAGTAAATGGATGTGAGTGTGAAAGAACAGAAATACCTGTCTGCAGCTCCCTAGGCATGGTGGGCGGGGCTTTGCTGATTGACAGGCCTGACAGTGAATCTTCAAGGCCAGTGGGGACAGCAGGTACAGTAGAAGGAGGGGTCACTGCTGAGAGCTGGACCTGAAGGAGTTAAAGAGAAAACGCAGAGGTGGTAGAGACAAAGATGCTGCTGTCAAACAGATAAGGTCACGTTCATCCAAACGTGCAGTTAACTGTAATGAGCCACATTGCTCTCTGTCCTCCTGTCTGCTTTGCTGCATACATAATGAGGCAACTTGCATTTATAGTGTGTGTGGACACAAAACTTCCTAATCTTTTCAAAGTCATGCACACACACACACACATGCAGACACACACTGAATACTGAAGAATAAAGTTTTGGCTGATGTGATATCGCACAAGAGACCATAGCTCTCAGGGATACACAGTGAACAGTGGTTGACATTTCAGGGCAATACACAATGTAATTACTAGTACAGACACAAATGGTGATTTCTTAGTTATTAAATTCATATTTAAAAGCTTTGCTTTTAGCATGTTTCACTGAGGTGGCGTAAAGTTGTATCATAAAGAAATAAATTGAATATGTATAGTGTGTGTATGTGTATGTGTGTGTCCTGACCTCAGTGAATCCATCCTTCAACGGACTGACAGGCTCACTGGGAGAGTTTCCAGGGAAGCTGATCTTCTTGCCCTCCTCAAAAGGCCTGGTGGGAATCCTGTGGAGGTATCCATAGCCAATCCCACATCCAAGGCTGGAAAAGGGAGAAAAAAAAGCTCAACTGACAAACCTAAAAGATGTCATTCAAACACATTAGCCTGGTTCCAGACTACCGAATAACTGCCCATATCTCTGAGGTTTTCAGCAATTCAAATAGGCCTGGTGGTGCACATATTGATGGATATTTCCCCCGGGTGTGTTGTGCAATCAGAACTATGTGGGCGGGATTAAAATGGGGATTTCACTCATGTTCCTGTGCTAGAAGCAGAAAAAAACAAACTACATCCATGAAGAACAGCGACAGAAAAATAGCCACAAAAATGGCAACGAGCACAGATAAAACGGACATAGCTGTACAGGTTGTTGTAAGTCGACATACAGAAATGACAACTCTTAATTTTAAACCTGCAATAATAACCTATATGACCACTTGAGGGCAGCGGAGACAAATTGTGAACACAATATTGACATATTGATGCATTTCCTTCCTCATAAAATATTTGCAATGCTAATTTTTGAGTATTTTGAATCCATCATTGTTTATTTGCAGTTTTCTTCTTCACTGCCTTTGCTGGTCGATTGATGCGTATCTTGGCATGTTACTGCCACATTGATCAGTGGAATAGTGTGAAACCTTTGTCAGGAATGTGTGCATGTCACCTTGGTGTATGCATGCGTCTTCATGCTTGTGCACATGATAAACAAAACAGGGGCCCACTCATACAAAAACAGCTCCATAGCTCCATAGTCAGAAACTCCACAGGGAACCTTTAAGTTGATGCGGCGAACATGTTGGCAAAAAGTTGCATATTAAACATATAGCAGTTATAGAGCAATATTATCATTAATTTGGGGTCATGTCTGTGTTCACCAAATGAATGTAAGTCCAATATTCATTCTCCTTTTAGCTTTGTTTTTGGTCTCAACCAACTCCTGAGGAAAATATCTGTCTCTTTAGCTCCTAAATGCTCCACTATGTTCCCCAGATAGTCACTAACTGTGCCTATTGCCTATTTGATGCTGAGCAGGTAGTGTATACTGGATTGGTTGTCTCAGTACTTGTACAATAAAGAATAGAACTGAATAGAATCTAATCCTTTAGATTTTTACACTGAAAACAGCAATATGAGAGCAGTGAGAGTGAACCAAAACAGTAAAGTTGCGGGCCAGACAGCTTAACAATGAGCTGAAACTCCCTATAAAGCTTCACAAAGCCGAGTGGAACTGCAAATTTGGGTGATAATTCTCTGTGGGTTCATCACTACAAGCAACCCCCTTTTACATCTCAGTCATTTGATTTTATCACTATAAAAATATTGATTATAGCCACTTTAAATCAGCATATTTAGTCGATCATCATGGAAAACTCCTAGCAACCGCTGCCACAGCAGTGTCTGCTCGATGGATACGTCACTCACTACTGCTTACTTAAAACAAAACAAAAGTCTGTGTTACCTGCCCTCTCCTCCCCAGGCACTGTTAGGTGTGATGATCACTTCTCTGCAGTTGTCAGTGTCTGTGTTGTACACATAGAGCTTCAGTCCTTTCCCTTCATGGCTTTCTATCAGAGAGAACAGGTCCTCTGACTGCAGATAAAGTCACAGAGAGGTGGACAGGGGGATACAATTAGAAGACACACACAGTCACTATCATTATCATTATCATTATCAGGTGGAGAATGTGCAGGAGTGACAGTTGCAAGGACCTAAAGTGCTGATAAACTACCTCATTCATAACAGTGTCGGCTCCAATGATGTAGTCAGTGTGCGGCCGCAAGCCGGCGAGGGCTGCTGGGGAATTAGGCTCCACTTCCTATTAAGACAGAGGGGGGGAGAATAAGTAAACATTGTACCACATTAAACAATACAATGCAGATTAGAATTTGGGGTTACTTACCAGTACATGCCAAACATTCTCATTGGCCCCCTCAAAGCTGCAGAAACGAATGGAGACACCGAGCAAGCCCTGGCCCCCCCACAGGTTGCTGGGCGTGACTGTAGACTCCCGCAGCTCCAGGGTCTTTGAGGAGTAAACCAGCATCTTAACTGGTTTCTCCACACTGGCTTTCAGCAAGTCTTTTAAGGTGTCATTGTCCTTGTTCTGTAGAAAAAACGAGAGGAAGAAGAGCAGAGGGCCGACCATGAAACACGCAGTCCCTTATGGCTTATATTTGGTCCTGCTAGATACAGTTGCTAGATTTTCCTTACCAGTCTGGTGTTGTTGATGGAGACGATAAAGTCAAAGAAAGGCTCCAGTCCTGCTCGGTGTCCTGGCGAGTTCTCCTGAACCTGCATAAAAATGAGAGAAAAACCTGAGCTGCTGCTTGACTGCAAAGATTGTAGGTCAACCCCTTGAGAAACTCTATGAATCAACCTATCATAATAACATCTTAAGGCTGGCTAACACCATCGTCTCTGACCCCAACCATGTTTTGAACAGTGAATATGAATTGTTACCATCAAATCTGAGATACAGGGTTCCACGATTTAATAAGGTTAGACTGAAGAAGCACTCTTTTGTACACCAGTCAATCCTAAAACTAAATATGGAGCCTAATCCCAGATCAAATGTACGTTGAAGGGCCCTGAATATCGTCTTCTGTGATTGTAATGTTTAAATGTATGTATCCTTGTTTCTTGTCTTTGTCCTTTTTGTGATGATGCAAATGGAGCTGCTGCTGTGATGCAAAACAAATTTCAGACCTGTCTGACGATAAGGTATTATCGTATCATAAACTTGTCGCTTTATGCATTTAATGGAATGTATTGTACATAAAGAGCATCCGAGACACTCTGCACACACAGCATAAACAGGTTGGACCTGAGCTAACTAACATAGGAGAGGGATGGGTCTTCAGAGGCTTCCAAATAAGATATACTTGTGTACATCTTAGCTGCTAACGTTATCACTTAACGTTACAAATAATTCAAGTCTGGATGCTTGGAATAGGACGCCTGACATCAACTGTCCAGTGTTATCTTGATACTAGAGCTGTCTTAGTCCAAATATTAGCAAAACAAGGGAGAAGAAGCAGCAACAGAACCAGCTTGGCAGCTGTCATTCAGTGCAGCTAGCTAGCGTTAGCTACATAGCTAGCTTTGGCTAGCTCCAACAGTGGTGGTTAGCTTCTTAATTAGCATCATTTAACTAGTTAACATTCAGGCATAAACAGAAAACATAACAAGAAACTATATACGATTCTGACACATCTCAAAAACACACAACATTTTTTTTTCTGGCACTGTGTTGGTGTTTTCCAGACGGACAGCTAACAGCTAGCAGCTAACAGCTAACAGCTACAAGCTAACAGCTAGCTGCTAACAGCTAGCAGCTAACATGCTAACAGCTAACAGCTAACAGCTACAAGCTAACAGCTAGCTGCTAACAACTAGCAGCTAACAGCTAACAGCTAGCTGCTAACAGCTAACAGCTAGCAGCTAACAGGAGGCTAATAGAAGCTAAAAGCTAACAGCTAGCAGCTAACAGCTAGCAGCTAACAGCTAGCAGCTAACAGCTAGCAGCTAACAGCTAGCAGCTAACAGCTAGCAGCTAACAGCTAGCAGCTAACAGGGGGCTCTAGATAGAAGCTAACAGCAGGCTAATGGAAGCTAATAGAAGGTAATAACTCACCCGGAGGACGTGGTAGCCCTCTGAGCCTCCCCCTGGGATCTCCACACTCTGCGCTCCTCCCATGGTTTGGCTCTTTTAAGGCTTTTTGTTTATGTTTTACTGTCAGCTTGTTCTCCAGCAGCAGATGTGAGATACCTGAACTCTTCCACACAGACAGACTCTAACAGACACTTCAACACACCGGTACACGTCGCCACACGGCTAGCTGGCTGGTGCGCATGCGCCGTTACGTGGCAGGAAGTAACGCCTTTTAGAACATTTGGAATTTAAATAATATTCCAATTTTCCAAAAAGATTTGTTTTTGATTCAAAGAGATCATTTAAATCAAAGTCTAGAGTCGACACAAAAGGAAAAAAACAACATATTTAATAATTAATTATAATATGATAATAATAATATATATAATTATTTGAGACAGGTTTGGATGTTTTTTGTGAACACACCCCAGTCACCCTACTTAAACAGTCTTAAATCACTAATTTATAAATTTATATCAAAATTGAAATTATAAACATTGTAAATAGACAAATCTGCAAACTCTCAGTCTGTAGCCTAACCTACCTTTATTTTTCCATGCAATTGTGTGCCACAGCTTTATTGACGTCTGCCTACATTATTTTAAGATATCTGCCCTCACTTAACATCGACTGCTCTATTTTAGATCTCTCACAATTGCTTTTATCAAGTGCAGTGTGACAATTGTCATGCTCTAAAACTAAGTAAAAATCACTTTTATTTATTTATTTATTTTGTATTTATTTATTTTGTACTTATTTTAAAAAATATATTATTTTTTTAAATGTATTTATTTATTTTTATTTCTTGCTAAGTCCATTATCTGATTTCATATACCTTTTCTCTCTTATTTAATTTTAGTTTTCTAGTTATTTCCTTTTCTTAATTATTTTATTTTATTTTATTTTATTTATTTTTTCATTTTTTATTTATTTTTTCATTTTTTATTTATTTTTTCCTTTCATGTGACCGAGACCAACATGGGGAGGGGGATGGGGATGGACCCTTTTCTGTTTTTTTTATTTCATGTGAAAGACAATTTGTCATGTTCTACATTTGTTAAGATGACTTTTGCTTGGTCTATAAAAAAACAATAAAAAAGATTTGAAAGAAAAATCACTTGTGGCCATTAAACAAACTGTCCGTAGTGACAACCATAAAACCTGTGCTCTTTTACCTTAAAACCCCTTCAGTAACAAAAACAGTAGGACAAGGACTCCATTTACAGTACATGTATGTGCTTACTGCATTCACATTTTCTTGCACTTACACACATAAACCAACTAACTGGATTTGATAGTTGAAAAACTAAGTTAACGCATATAATATCTATCAGGCCATATCCCCCTGTATTTCATGTGTATATTGAAAATTGTGCAAATTGTGTAAGTTGCCGTGGCACTATGTTGTAGCCTACTAGTTGGGTATTGTTGAAGTAAATATAGATTACTCTTCTGCCATCTCATTTTATACCTTACATACATGTGCAGTGCATTCATACATACTGTACTTCTATACAAAACACCCCTGCAGCTACTTGTTCTGTTGTATTGAATTGTGTTGTATAATATAGGCTTTTCATTTCCCGGCCTATATGGGTCATGAGGGCAAAGCTTTTGAAAAAACCCAGCTGATCTTTGCAATGAAGAAAGCTTGAGTGTCACAATTTTAACATTATGCACTGGCGCCTTACAGTAATGTGCCTTGAATCACATATCTGACCTTTTTATATAAATTTATATATTTTGCTACAGTCTGTATTAGTCCTTACTAATTACAGCCCTACAGTGGAGTTGAGAGAGCTATAATGAATGATGCTCTCTCTTTTTCCATTAGGTCTACTAGCAGCTCTTGAATGAGTACCAAATGTTCCTTGTTGGACTCTTAATTTTGACATTGCATGTTTCTGTAATGCGAATCTGATGTAGTCATGTTTTAGGTGTCTCACATAGCTTTCAGACCGTTTAAATCACTTTTAGACATCAATGTAACACTGTCATCAATTATGAATATCGTGGTGTAATAAACAAGTGAGACCAGGACAGAAACCATTGTGTTATTAGCACAAGTTTTACTCCAAATTATGACCGTACATCCTAAAAAAGCCTTTTCACTTCCTTTCCCAGAGATGATGTTGCTTCTTGTCTCAACATTTCACTTTCATGTACCACTCTATTGTGAGAAACTTTTAAAGCTTTGTCTCTTTTTCTACCAGAATGTTTTGTCTCTCTGCCTGGCTGATTTCATGAAACTTGACCCAGTGGCACTGACATATATGCACATGTAAAATCCATAGGGGCTTCCTTCTGTATGTGTTATAATAATATTAATAATATTAATATGGTTTTACTGGAAAGCTTCTCATGTAGCACATTATAAAGTGGCAATAGGCAGAGTATTTTTTGGCATCATTGGGCAAGAATTCCATAATAACCTTTCAGCATATTGTAATTCAAGTGTTCTGAGAGAAAACTACACTTCTGCTCCTCCTCATGGCTCTGTTTTCAGGCTTTAAAAAATCGTGACGGGAGACTTTGGCCAATCACAGGTCATTTCAGAGAGAGAGAGCGTTCCTATTGGCTGTGCTCCGGCTGGTGGGCGGCGCTTGTTATCTCCTCAACTGATCTCAACATGGCTGCCGGGTCACAACCTTTCTCATTTTACAGCTAAACAGTACACTACAAGATGTTTCTGAAAACATTTGAGGATAGAAATAAGCATTACAGTATCAGAATATTGATTCATATTTGATCAGCGCTGCCTAGTTTGACCGTTTGATCGGAGTTTGTGAGTGATTGACAGCTGCTCAGAGACGGCAAGGCTCCAGCTCGGCTCTGATTGGTTGTTTTCCTCCGGTCTGTGAAATCTTGCAGATGCCATTAGGAGCACTGGAGGACACAGAGGCACATGTTTTTTTTTTCAGATTACCTGTCTCATGCACTACTGTCAGGATATAGTGACCGTTTTATAAAATTAACTTTTTTTAATCATATTAAGCATGATTGTGCAGACAGAAAGTCGCCACCAGAGGGCGGTGGCACTACATCACATCCTCATTGCTGATCTCACTGTAAAGATCTTGAGCTTCACTCCATAACCACCCTCCTCTTTGATATTTGTATGCGCTCCATGTAAATGTAACCAGTGCCTTTGTTATAAAATTTGGGCTCAGGGAAGCTGAATCACATCGTACTCATAGGTGAATAGAGGCAAGAAAAGAGGAGAGATGGGGGAAATTAAGAAAAATACAAAGGCAAGGGGGGAGCAAATGAAAGAAAAGAGTAATTGAGTATAGGGGAGAAGAGAGGAGAGAATAAAGGAGAGAAGGAGCTGATAGGAGGGGAGGGCTTCACGCTGGAGAACAGCCAGTCCGACCCGACACTCAGCTGGGGGCCAAACAAAGCCTCCTCGAGGATGATTAGGCAGAGAGGCAATGTTGTATGTGTGTGTGTGTGTGTGTGTGTGTACGTGTGTGTGTGTCTGTGTGTGTGTGTGTGTGTGTGGCTACTGATACAGGCAGTTCAGAGGCAGAGTGGTATACTTTAGACAAAAATGAAATGTCTGTAATTTTCTGAAGAGTGCAGTTTTTGGAGCCACAGAGAAAAATGGTTGTTTCAAAAACATATATTTTTGTGTGTTTCAATAAGTCAGACTCACTTTTCCCTTTAATAAACTTTATTAAAGATCTTTTTTTCCGAGATGGTATGATTCGGTTAAAGTGCCTCCTGGGAAACGTTCCCTTACAGCTGGCTTAATCCAAAAACCAGATTGGTCACATACAGGAGTCATTTGGCCACATACAGCACATAGATTACCTTAAATATGATTTATGCAATATTGTGCCATTCACATAATGGTCCCTAGATACCGTAAATACTTTGTTAACATAAGTCTTATAATATAATACTGCCATAGTACACGTCCATTTACAATGGAAGAAAGAAAGGTGAACATTGTGCAAAGACACAAACAGGAACTCTTTATACAAGATATCCCATTGAGTCCCCGTCAACACTGAGAATACAGGTAATATGTATTACAATTAATATATACTATATTACAGTAAATGCATTAGGATTCAGACGGATACAACAATACTTTCTTCCCAGTCTCAAGAGGAGAGTACATTCTCACATCCTTGTGCTATTCTCTAAAATAAAAGACCGGCACGACTGCCAGAGGGTTATATAGACTTCATTCTTAATCTCATCAGAAGGCCAGTCAGTCGTCTCAAAAACATTCGGTCAAAAAGACTCACAATCACAGAAAGAAACACACTATAGAAATTGCATCGCAGTCGAGGGGTCAATAATAACACTGTAAGTAAGGTCACGTTATACAAACACCTATAATAATCTATAAGAAGTTCTATATGAAGGACGATGGATTGCTCTGTTCCCGATTCGCTTTCTTTGGCTGACGAAAAATCACTATAAATAAACTTTACTCAAGTTCCCGTGATTACATTTACAAATGTATTACCATGTAATACACATAAAGATACATTTACAATAAAATACCTGAATCTGCAAACAGTGGAAATGCAATAAATATCTGTTCTTATATCATCAAATATTCATCTTTTAAACAATGTTATAAACACATATCACGTGATTGCATGAAACAAGACAACGAGCCAGCGTTTTTTACAAGTCAAAAGTTGTCACAGACTTCGGGATAGCTGTGGACGTTTTTAAATCTTAAACTTCTACAAGGGAAAATATTGCAGACTGTAGATCAGTTGCTGGAGGTTTTCTAAAAAAACCTTCTCAGCTTAACACGCATGGTGTGCACATTAGGTCATAATAAGCTTATTTTTAACACAGTGCTAGTTTAAAGTACACGACAGGATACACTCAGTGTGCCACATGCACACCTGCACACACATTCAGACACACACACACACACACACACTGGTTCAGGGGACACTGGTTTAGGTTGGTGCAGATTAAATAGCCTATATGTACAGCTGAAAGCACCAATGATTCAATTCTGCGTAGCAAATGTATGATACAGCAGAATAATTATATGATAGTTCGTTATATTTTCATCTGTGCTTTTCTCCCTTTCAGTTTTTGACCACACACGCACACTCAGGCGCCACACACAGAAAGACAAACTACATTGGACGAGAAACTAGATTAAACACACACACATTACAAGATTCCACAGCACACACATACGTTAGAGCATGTTTGTCATACCTGGAGCTCTCAGATACTTACAGTAGTACTTATATATTTTGTCTAGAGGAGGAACTATGTGGGACGAGCGAGTAAGACACTCAAAGTCTCTCTCATTGCTTCTCTTCGGTTGGAGAAACAGTCAGAATGCTTCAGACAGAGATAGACTGGATAGAAAGAACCTAAAACAACGTCCTATCATTATTCTGTCTGCAGCACCGTGAATGTTTCGCCTCATTGGCGTTGGAAATACAACAGATAGATAGAAGACTGCAGGTTCGCCCTCTGGCCACCAGAGCAGCGGTGACCTGAGGGGGTCTACAGGTCTTGACCGAGCCTCTCGATCTCATCGATGAGGAAGTCGAGGTCGGACTGGGTGGCCGCCAGGTTGGAGACGACCATACGGAAGAAGTTGACGTTTTTGCCCTGAGGCTGGTAGCCCACCATGGTGGTCCCTGACTCCATCATCAAGGCCTTGATCTTTGGTGCCACCTGGTGGAGTAAAAAAGAGAAGAAAAAAATAGAGATTAATTGAAGTTTCTAATAAGTTTCTAATAGGAGTCTGCTGTCAGAGTCGCCAAGTCTGCTTATTATAAGCGACTTTGGGCTTGTTTTCCTGATAAGTTGCTTACAATATTGGTAGTTGCGGGTTGCGGTTTTACATTTGGAAAATGTAAAGTTACAAGCTAAAAATGAAATACAAAAATGAAATAAAATGTTCAACTTTTTAAAGTTTAGTTTAGTTTTAGTTTAAGTTTAAGTTACACGATAAAAGTGGATGCAATGTTCAAATTCTTTAAATTTATAATGGAATAATGAATGCAAATATAATATAATGGATGCAAAAATGCAATGCAATGCAAAAATGAAATGAAATGCATGCAATCCAAAATAAAGTTATATATATATATATATATGAAGGGATCAAATGGCCGCCTCTCTCTCTCATATTGTGGTAGGTAAGGTCGCTTGTTTTGGGCTTTTTTGGGTCTACAGAAACAAGCCCAAAAGAAGCACCTTTGGGCTTGTTTCTGTAGACCTCGTTGCTTGTTTCTCTCACGAGATCTGGCAACACTGTCTGCTATATCATCGGTTGTATGAATAAAAAAGAAGGGTAAACATGAAAGCTGATACGTGGAGGTATCTGAAATTGATGCTTTTACTTTTCATTTTATTTCTTTTTTTTTTATTTAACTGGGACAATACATCTATTGCGCCAGATATGGCTAAAAGCTAACTTCTATCTGAAGCCCATTGGTGCAGTGCAGACCAACAGTGCTGAAATAAAAACTAACAGTCATTGACAGGTGTCTTACCCTGTGGAGTTTTTCTCGCCGCTCCTCACCGTCAGGCATGCCTCTCAGGCTGGGTGGGATGTACCAGAAGCAAACATTGGTGTGCTGCGGCTGCAGACAGAAATAAACACAGTTAAAGGTACAGTGTGTAGGATTTGGTGCCATCTAGTGGTGTGGTTGCAGATTGCAACCAACTGAGTACCCCTCTGCTCACTCCTCCCTTTTCCAAGACTGGGGTAACGTGAGCCGCAGAGTGCAAAACCGTGGTAACGCCGTTCGCCTCACTCAGAGGCCGTCCTTTATCACACTACTTTAGGAGCAACAGAAGTCAGACGGCGGCTGGCGGTACCACGGTTTTGCTCTCTGCGGGTCACATTGCCGCAGTTTCACAAGTGTGTTGGAGAACTACGGTGGCCTTCAGGTAATGTAAAAACTTGGCGGACTCCATGAAGAGGACCCGCTCCCTATGTAGATATGAAGGGCTCATTCTAAGCTAATGAAAACACAACAATTCTTAATTTCAGGTGATTATAAACTAATGAAAACAGTAATGAATATTATATCCTATTTCTGCTATTAGATCCCCTAAATGCTACACACTGGACCTTTAACACACATCACAACTCAAGAACTTTTTTTCATTTACACCAAACAAAAAAAAAAGAAGAAATATAGGTAGAGGAAAGAGAGCAAGAGGAATACTGTGATAGAGAAGAGTTAAAATTATAAAGTATTAATATAATATTAATTACAGCTTATTAAACTAATACTGAACTGAAAACTGAACACTGAATTGTCCTAAGTGATAAATAACCATGACAGAATAGAAAATTAGAGAAGCTCACCACTCCATCAAACACCATCTGATATCCCTCCCTGTTCTTGATCTTGTTGTACAGGTACTGAGACAGGTCCAAACACTTGTCAATGTGCTGCTCAAACCCTATGGTGCCCTGCAGGGTAAAAAAAACAAGTCTGTCAGGCACTAATTACAACAATAAAGCTACAGCATCTGCTACACCACTACAATTCCTATCGGCGTGAAGACATTTTTATTCACCTTGGCCTTCCACATGAGCCAGAACTTAAAGATGTCGACGTGTCGGCCGCACTGGATCGCCATGTCTCCTGTGTCGTAGGTGACGTCGTACTGTTTGTCTGGTTGGAACAGGTAGCCGGCACACATGGAGTTGCAGCCTGCCAGGATTCCCTACAGACACACATAAAGTACACACACATTGTTAACCTTGTGCCCACGGTATGTTAGTAGGACTTTCACAGACTGCTGGTACTACAAAAGGTTACATTAATATGACCATGTAATATATATAGGGCTGTCAAAGTTAACGGGATAATACAGCATTAACGCAAATTTGTTTTCACGCCACTAATTTCTTTAACGCATTAACGCAACTTACAATTTTTAGGTTGTAGCTGTCTCAGTTTTAAAGCTAGAGTGAACGAAGGAGGCTAAATAACGCTCCAAACTCACGATAAATTTTGGCGAAGAAAAACTGGCATGGCTATTTTCAAAGGGGTCCCTTGACCTCTGACCTCAAGATATGTGAATGTAAATGGGTTCTATGGGTACCCACGAGTCTCCCCTTTACAGACATGCCCACTTTATGATAATCACATGCAGTTTTGGGTCAAGTCATAGTCAAGTCAGCACACTGACACACTGACAGCTGTTGTTGCCTGTTGGGCTGCAGTTTGCCATGTTATGAGTTGAGCATATTTTTTATGCTAAATGCAGTACCTGTGAGGATTTCTGGACAATATTTGTCATCGTTTTGTGTTGTTAATTGATTTCCAATAATACATATATACATAAATTTGCATAAAGCAAGCATATTTGCCCACTCCCATGTTTATAAGAGTATTAAATACTTGACAAATCTCGTTTTAAGGTACATTTTGAACAGATAAAAAATTAATTTGTGATTAATCGCGATTAACTACGGACAATCATGAGATTAATCGCGGTTAAATATTTTAATCGATTGACAGCCCTAAATAGATAGTATGTATTGTGATCATTTTCAAAGAGAATGACTCGTCATAACAATAATCCAGGTACAAAGCACAGAACACAAATAAAACCTTCAAAATACGGTGTTTAAACTGGTTAAAAAACTTCTGGAAATGTTTCAATTGTGTGTGTGTGTGTGTGTGTTTACTTTACCTTCTCTCTGACCAGGATTGCAGAGCACTGTAGAGGCACGCCCATCATCTTGTGAGGGTTCCACGTGACAGAGTTGGCTCTGCATTGTTTAATACATGTCTTTATTAATGTACTGAAGTGGTTTCACTGAAAGTGTTCTTTAAATGGCTTATTGATAACATTTCTATGTAGACAAATAATAAAAAAAGAGAGAGCTTTTAGAAAGGTGCTAAATAAAAGTATGGCCTTTCCTAAAAAAAAAATATTATGATTGTGGATTATTGGCGGGTCCAAAATGAATGTTTTGTTTATCTCTGTGGAAGACATTCGGTTCCCACTTCTAACAAGGCCTGTCAGCCAATAGTATAACTACTTTAGTATCACGTGGTATCTCTGTGTTGTCAGCGATCAAGTCCATTGTAATGGAAACTGTTTTATTTGGGAGTTTTGGACTCATTTGACTGCTGTGTTTGCTTCACTGGTTGTGGACGTCAGATAACCACGAAAGACTCATCACTTGACATGTCTGTCTGAGTCTCTCTCCACTCGACCATAAAATATGCAGGTCGTGCAACGAACTGGCAACCACTTGTTGGGAAGTGAATGCAACGGAACGGAGGAGGGAGAATGTGATATCTAGTGGCTGAATGTTATCAGTAGTACCTTTAAATAACAATGCAGAGCAACCCAACTGTTCCCATGTACTTACCTCTCGACTCCATTAAGCTTATGGCGATGCTTCCTGGACATCAGTAGCCCACCGCCCCACGCACCCTAAGGAGACAGCGCTTTTATAGAAGGGTACGCAGGCAAAGACATTTACCGTTATCAAAATACTACTGCAACTGCTCCTCCAGTGTCAGCTACTCACATCAACATGGAGCCACAGGTTGTACTTCTCACAGATGTCGGCAATCTCATTGATGGGGTCAAATGCGCCGTACACTGTCGAACCTGCTGTGGCGTTCACAAACAGTGGCACGTAACCCTGCGGAATAAAAAACACATGGTAATTAGAGGGTGAACCTTCTGAGACCCCTGACTTTACTGTCTTTCAGAGGCTGTAGCAGGCTCAGTTTTAGAGGGTACCGGTATCAAGATGCTTCCAACCATGTCATGCTAGCATGTCGGGAAGGAGGCTAAATAACGCTTCGAAGTTGGGCAAAATTTTGGCGAGGAAAAACTGCCATGGCCATTTTCACAGGGGTCCCTTGACCTCTGACCTCAAGATATGTGAATGAAAATGGGCTCTATGGGTACCCACGAGTCTCCCCTTTACAGACATGCCCACTTTATGATAATCTCCAAAAAATACACGTCTTGCAGAAATCTCCAAATGTCAAAAGTTTTTGATACCAAATCCCAGCATGGCTTTTTCTATGGTGTTCCTCAGGGTCTTGGTGTCTTAATGTGGTATTCTGGAGGAATATTTGATAATTTTTCTTAATTCTCGAGTGGTAAAAAAAGGTAAAATTTTAGCACCAAATCTGTTTAACAAATGATATCAACCCAAAAACTGTGGCAACAACTTCTAAGACATAATAGAGCATGGGGATGACCATCATATACTTCTATCATAATGTTCTAAACCCTTATACAGTTTTACAATTCATTTTAATTCATTCATTATTTCATGTTTATTTCTAATTTATGACTAGAACAACTTGACACACAATGCTCAGCTGCATCTCAAATTAATCTTTAGGTCCTCAGCTTTCAGATGATGTACACCACTTCTATGTGACATCTACTGTTGACCTGCTATCTCCCCCTAAAGACCCCCCTTACCCCCCTAAAAAAGAGTCTACTGTGGGTGTCTTAGGGTTCAAAAGCGGGAACAAGTAAAGAGAGATAGAAACTAAAAGAAAGAAAAAGGAACAAAAAAACACTGACCTTCTGTTTAGCATCAAGGATCTTGGCTTCCAGATCTGCAGGAATGACTCTCCCCCTGAAAGAGCGTCATATTATCATCACATACAACATGTAATACAAGAATCATGGAGCAGTCTCCTCTTTTACAGGCTCACAAACAAAAGTATTTTACACATTTACTGTATTAATTGTGGCTTTAAAATGAAACGAATCCCCCACCTCTCGTCCGTGCTCAGCAGGATCACGTTCTCGGTGCCAAAACCCAGAGCAGCTCCAGCTTTCTTTATGGAGTAGTGGCTCTGTGGGGACACATTCATCTTCCATTGAAATAATAGCTCCATGAAATAATAATGTGGAGAATTTTGTGAGGCAATTGCTACTTGAGCTTTGGCTTGCTTTCTGTCATGTTGTCAGCCGTGCGATGCTTTGTAGACAAAAGAAGATGTGATAAAAAGCAAAAGGAATCCATAAAACTAGCCATTGCCTGGATTCAAATAGACCTACTGATTATTACCGGACTTCTTCAATGACCTCAATCTGCAGCCAATGAAGCATAGCGCCTGCTTTATTAGGATACCTAAAATGGAGTGTGTGTGTGTGTGTGTGTGTGTTTGTGTGTGTGTGTGTGTGTGTGTGTGTCTCGTACGTGTTCAGACGTGAAGAGGACGAGGCGAGGAGCAGCAGACATGCCCTTGGTCTTGACCTCTGGGAAGTACTTGTAGCGTGCGATCATCACGCTGTACATGTTGGAGATAGCGCCCCCTGTTGAGGAGAGACGGACACACTTCAGCACCTTGGACAGCAGCGTGGTGATGTTATTACAAAAATCTGTAACACTTCATTTCACAGGGCTGCACATTTCAGCATATTTATCCACATGTTGATAAGAGTATTAAATACTTGACAAATCTCCCTTTAAGGTACATTTTGAACAGATAAAAAATGTGTGATTAATTTGCGATTAATCGCGATTAAATATTTGAATCAATTGACGGCCCTAATGTAACTATTAATTAAAAATCGATAGTGTTTTTGAGAATATATATATATTACAAAACATAATATCGCGATACTCAAGTGTATTGATATTTTCTTACACCTCTATTGAACACAAAATAACACAAACTCAATGTGTTATTCATAGACCGACCTGGTGAAAAGAGTCCATCTCCCTCTCCGCCGGGCCAACCAATCATCTCTCTCATTTTCTTCAGAGTCAGCTGCTCCATCAACACAAACACCGGAGCGATCTCGTAGGTGAACCTGTCAATCATATCACATAATGTATAAATATACATATAGCACGTCATTCAACATCACTGTAACGGTGGAGGCATTAATATCTGCTTTGTGAGTGAGAAGAATAAAAAGAAGATTCTTATGCACGCACACTTTTAGATAAGAAAATACAGACACACCAACACACACACCCATTGGTTTTTCATTAGCGTTACTATAATTCTATCCACAGAGCACAAACTGGAGCTTGTGCTGACTGGGCTAATTAAAAAAGTGTCTGATAGGAGTCGGCCGGCAAACATTCATATTCAAAGGCTTTTCTAAAATCACTCAGTGGTTTAATTAAAGCTCCACAAAGCTCTGATGGCTATCTGTCAATCCTGCCAATCTCAGCTGCGAGTCTGAATGAGGCTGATTTGATGGCTGAGAGGACGTGAATGTGTTTATATATGTGTGTGTGTGAGAAAGAAAGAGCGTCGGGGAGAGTGTTTTAAAGAGATAACACAGCCTCTCTTGACACTAAAATTCAGAAAATGAGGAAGACACCATGATTGTTAATTTCATTCTTTCATTAAGAGAAAGAAAAAAGATTAAATGACCAAAAAAATATGTGTTTCTGATCTGTCAGCTAACAAATGATTAAAAATGACTCCGTGGACAACAAAAGGAGCAACACTCCTGGAGTAAACCACCTCCTACACTGAGGCCTCAGCTTTCCATGACAGGCCATCTCACTGCCTCCCACACACACTCACACCCTTAGGACTGATCCCTGTTTACCCTGCTTTTAATGAGGCCAGTTACACAACACTCCTACACCACCCCCCGTCAGCCACCATCAACCACTACCACCATCACCATCTAAAACAACAACAATATCTCCTCTCTCCTCTTCGATTCCTCTCTGTTTTGTTCACAAGTAGGTATCTAAACGAGGACTCGAAGTGATTTCGTAGCTTGGTTAGAGACGAGGAGGGATAAAGGGAAAGCTGTAGGGAAACAATACACCGTGAGGAAACTGTGACAGAGGACAACAAAGGAAGAGGAGGGGATGATATGGAAGCACAGCAGAAAAGAAACAAGGCAAAGAGAGAATAGGAGAGAAAAGAGAGTGGATGCTGTGGTCGAGGATAGATGGAAATTGAATTTAAAAACAGGAGGGTGGAGAAATAGAGAAGAAAAAGCTATTTTTCTTGTGTAATTATTCCCGGTGAGGGCTCAGCCACGGGATAGGGTTGATTGGAACATTAGCTTCAGGTCAATACTCCAGATAAGATTGTGACTGCTGGGCTTCGGCTATATGAACAGCGACAGCAATGGAAAAAAATCACAAAGAAGACTTATTTTGTGGCCTCTCGCTGGCCTAATTTCAGAAATATATGGTGTTCTTTGATATATTGGAATTATGCTTCATATAAGGAACACAAAAAAATACCTAATGCACTATTTATTCTTTCTTAAAATGTATCCACAGCAGAAAAGAGACAAAAACCAGAGCACCTTTTAAAATTCTCCTTCTCTCTGTGAGTCATTTCACGCTGTAATGACAATAATGGCGATCATTATCACAATCAGAGCCAATCATTGGTCTTTTCAGGGTGAAAATTACCCCTCAGTCACCTGCCTGTCTCCAGGGACAGCCCCTAAATGCCCTTATTATCGTCATCAAGGGCACTCGATGCGTGCAAGTCTGCGTTTGAATGTGTGTGTGTGTGTCTCTATGTGACTAACCCCTCTGACCCCCAACCACGCTCTCCTCTCAGCCCCTCAAAGGAGCACTGAGTCAGTCTGTACCCGCGGGGACAATAGAGCCGGAATGAGCACTCCGCAGGGAGCCGCAGCAGCCAGTTTCCACAGTGTGACACGGTTTTCTGTGCAGCCGGAGAACATTGTGTGTCAGTGTGGGGCCCAGCTGGCCTATCTGCTAAGACCAGCTCACAATGAGCCTGCAGTCAATGGACTGGAAAGCCTAGCTGCTGTATCTGGGACAGCCAGAGCTGGTGTGTGTTTGTGTGTGTGTGTGTGTGTCGTTATAAAAGTGTGCGCCAGTGTGTGAATTCAATGGCCCTGTCTCTTCCAAGCAAGAGATGAGATGGGAAAGTTTTTTTTTCTAAGAGGTGGGGGGGTGGTTTCCTAAGCTAATGTTTTGAGAAATGGGATAAATTAAGTGTTTCCTTTAGCGTTTGTTATCCTTACATTGATCTTTTCTGTAGCAGCCAGTGTAGGAGGAAAGACCACAATAGTGAGAGGATACTGAATGCTCAATTTGCGCATATGAGCGGTGTATATTGTCCTCCGCCCACTACTTATCTTGTGTGGTGTTTTTCCACTGCACAGATGCTGCTGTCTCTGCAGCGACATGTCGGTTTGTACCCTGAAACTCTATCTCTACATCATGTCACCAAGGCAAACTCTTGCAGATTTGTTGTACTTATATATTTAAGTGAAAATCTGGTTTTAAAGTGAGGGTAGGCGGAATATTTTTTGGCATCATTGGGCAAAAATTCCATAATAACCTTTCAGCATATTGTAATTCAAGTGTTCTGAGAGAAAACCAGACTTCTCATGGCTCTGTTTTCAGGCTTTTTCTGTGACGGGAGACTTTGGTCAATCACAGGTCATTTCAGAGAGAGAGCGTTCCTATTGGCTGTGCTCTGGCTGGTGGGCGGTGCTTGGTATTTCCTCAACTGGTCTCAACATGGCTGCCGGGTCACAAACTTTTTCATTTTACAGCTAAACAGTACACTACAAGATGTTTCTGAAAACATTTGAGGAGAGAAATAGGCATTACAGTAACAGAATTTTGATTCATATTTGATCAGCGCTGCCTAGTTTGACCATTTGGTCGGAGTTCCCGAGTGATTGACAGCTGCTCAGAGACGGCAAGGCTCCAGCTTGGCTCTGATTGGTTGTTTTCCTCTGGTCTCTGAAATCTTGCAGATGCCGTTAGGAGCACCGGAGGACACAGAGGCATATTACTTTTTTTCAGATTACCTGTCTCATTCACTACTGTCAGGATCTGGTGACCGTTTTATAAAAAATAACTTTTTTTTTTTGTGTGTTTTTTCTTTATGGGAGAACTAGCATTGTACTGCAAATCGCTGAAGTATAGGATAAAAAAGCAGTAAAAAAAAAAACTTCGGAACATTATTGATGCTTTAGAGTTATTAGAAGAGTCCCTTTAGCTATTTTATTAATGCACTTTTTTTATTAGGTTATAATCATGTTTACATTTTGTGCTCTGTTTTCTTAGGAGCCTAATTATTTATTTATTTTATTTTATTTATTTTTTATTTAACCAGGTTAGTCCCATTGAGATTAAGAACCTCTTTTCCAAGGGAGACCTGGCCAAGACGGTCAGCAGCAAGAACACTAAGTTGCAGACACAGACACAAATAGAGATAAAATACACAATTCACAAACACTAGAAGCACTAAAATTTGCATTAAAAGAGAACTATCTAAAGACAAATGGGGGGACAAAAAGGAACTTTTCTGGGAGTCAGCTGTACAACAAGGGAAGCTAAAAACATTGGCATGCCATAGAGTCTGCTTCTAAAGCCTTTATATTAGATTTAAAAATATTTAATCATACCGAGAGCACAAAGAAGTGCTGTGAACGCAGTGAATACTGTCCACAATTTTTTATTTTATTTTATTTTTTTATTTATTTATTTATTTTTTCTACTACTTATGACTTGCCATATTATTGTACATTTTCTACTTTAATATTGTACATTTTCTACTTTAATATGATTGTACATTTTCTACTTTAATATTATTGTAAATTTTCTACTTTAATTCTATTTTTCTCTATAATATTATTATTATATTATTGTACATTTTCTACTTTAATTCTATTTTTCTTTTTAATATTATTATGATATTATTGTACATTTTCTACTTTAATATTATTGTACATTTTTTACTTTAATTCTATTTTTCTCTATAATAGTATTATTATATTATTGTACATTTTCTACTTTAATTCTATTTTTCTCTATAATATTATTATTATATTATTGTACATTTTCTACTTTAATATTATTGTACATTTTCTACTTTAATTATATTTTTCTCTATAATATT
>CAKAKR010059485.1:0-38673 GCA_916700685.1 Adelosebastes latens | reverse complement strand
AAGCACTAAAATTTGCATTAAAAGAGAACTATCTAAAGACAAATGGGGGGACAAAAAGGAACTTTTCTGGGAGTCAGCTGTACAACAAGGGAAGCTAAAAACATTGGCATGCCATAGAGTCTGCTTCTAAAGCCTTTTTATTAGATTTAAAAATATTGAATCATACCAGCTCCTTGACCTTGAGGTAATTTTGGAGCAAATTCCAGGCTGAGGGTGCAGAATATGCAAAAGCCCTTTCCCTAATTTTTGTCCGAGCTTTTGGGACAGAGAGCACAAAGAAGTGCTGTGAACGCAGTGAATACTGTCCACAATTTTTTATTTTATTTTTTTTATTTTTTTTTTCTACTACTTATGACTTGCCATATTATTGTACATTTTCTACTTTAATATGATTGTACATTTTCTACTTTAATATTATTGTAAATTTTCTACTTTAATTCTATTTTTCTCTATAATATTATTATTATATTATTGTACATTTTCTACTTTAATTCTATTTTTCTTTTTAATATTATTATGATATTATTGTACATTTTCTACTTTAATATTATTGTACATTTTTTACTGTAATTCTATTTTTCTCTATAATAGTATTATTATATTATTGTACATTTTCTACTTTAATTATATTTTTCTCTATAATATTATTATTATATTATTGTACATTTTCTACTTTAATATTATTGTACATTTTCTACTTTAATTATATTTTTCTCTATAATATTATTATTATATTAATCTACATTTTCTACTTAAAAAAATTTAAAAAATCACAGGAGGGAAACGGAACGCACCCCGCTCCTCTGGCGGTGTCTCTCTTTAAACCCTCCGTGCGGAAACAACATCCTCCTCCTCCTCCTCGTCGGTTAGCGCCCGCTGGCTGTCATTCGTCCAAGGCGAGCAAGCCGGTGTGATCGTGGCGCTGGCCGAGTGGAGCAGCGAGAGCCGCATGTAAATGAGCACCTCTCCACCTCTGTGTTGTGTTACCGCCGTCACCTGAGGATCTAGAGGGGCACGCTGACCGTCCCTAACCCCCATCATCATCATTAGCGAGCTGACCTTAATCGTCTCGTGTGGAGATTACAAAATAAAGGTCTGACTGCACTACTTTGGAGCTATAAACGCTGTAATCGCTGCCGTGTGGCGCCGTCGTTTCTCGCTACAACACGGTGAGTGATCCAGTGAGTTTTGTGGCTTTATCGGCTGGATCACCTGAAGCTGGCTGCTGGCTGCACAGCTGGCTGGATCCATTTGTCGAGGAGCGACTGCAAAATACTTGGTTAATTCCCTTAAGGAAGGAGGAAACCTTATGTAAATAAATGTGATGTAGTATTGCGGAGTTGATGTATATCACCAGTAGATGTCTTGCATCACAACTTTATACTAAACGCATTATTACTGGCTTAAAATGAACTGAATTAACTCATTATTGCCCATAGCAGCTGTTGGGAACCCAGGTCAGGTAGGATGCATGCAATCAATTAGGCATTCTGTAATTGATGGTCCACATGACAGTCTTTATCCAGGCTCTGCCATCATCATCATCATCACCATTACGCATGTCCGTGGCCGTGCCTCTGCATGAATGATAACAGGAGGAGAGAGAAAGCCTCAGCAGATGTGAGCAGAGTAAGAGAGAGAGATGATGATGTGTCAGTCCTTGAACCTCAAACCTTCCCACAGCAGGCTGGCAAGCCTGAGGGGGGAATCTGGATCCACTCCTTCTGCACGTCCAAGCCGTCTGATAAGCATCTTGCTCACTCCATCCTCCTCAGGAGTCGCTTTTTCCACCTCAAGGGCTAGTTTTGCTTCTTGAAATTAATGTCACAGAGTTGGTTTTGGTTAACAGTTTGAACCGTTTCCTTCTCGGGATTGAAGATTCTTCTTCTTCCCTGTGGAATTAAGAGAAAATTGCACATATTGCATTGCATCCTAGAATATCTGATGCATGTTTTTTCACAACACAGGGAATTTTCAGAGTGGAGCTATCTTCACGCTTGTGTATGATTTGATATCTGACAAAGCTGGAAACCTGGATCTTCCCACACAGGAAATCAAACTTCAGCTTCTCTTGCCACCATGGGAGATTGTTGTTGGCAGAGAAGAAAAACCTCCTCCGGCCAAGAGATTTAACGTGGGCTTACACGGCTTCAAGCGAGAACTACACCGCCTTCACACCTCCCAGCGGCGAACACACCTCGCCCAACTTGAGTGCCACATTGACAGAACAAATCTGAAGCAGGCCCTCCCACCTTGGACGCTGACCATCAGCGGGTCAGTCAGCTGAAAGGGAAATCCATCCAAAGCACACTTCTGGCAGAGCAGCTGTGTCGTAATAATGGTTCTAGTGAGCTGGGCTGATGTGTGTGTATAAGCATAAGATTCAAAGGAGCATTTGAGATTCACATTGTAGTGTGTCACTCTCATTTGCTGAGGAGTGTAATCTGATCTCAAAACGTTGAGTGCTGTAGGTTTTCCTATGACTTTCTTAAATGACTGTCCTGTATAATTAGGGTTGCCTGCTTACAGTTAATGGATGCATTTAGACTCTCGTTTCTGTGCTGCCTATGCCACATTAGAGATGATTGATCCGCTCCTAATGCCCTTCTTGCGCTACTTCTTAAAGTCTCAGCACTTTACCCAATTGCACGGAAACGTTAGCAGCTGCTGGATATATATGTGTTGACTGCATTAAATAGAGCTGGCGGCGATAACCTTTCTGCCCATAAATATCTGTCGAGAGCTACATGGCTGACTGCACGGGAGCACACGGGAACATCAAATAGCTCGATGAGCCGCTGCCACGGGAGAGACAAGGCCCCCTTTTTTCCCTTGGCTGTTATCTAGAAATATCGAGGCTTTCGACCAGCACTTTAGGATATTTAGTGCTGCGTTTTCTCAGGATGCTGGGAAGCTACCCAAAAGATGTTCTCAGAATGCACAAATTGGCCTTAATCGAACATTGTCTTCACTCAGCTGTCCTCGGGAACACTCGTTTCTGCTGACTCTGTAAGAAGAAAAAGTTGTTTATCTGTTTTATTTTTAAATAAGAGACTTCAGTGACCACAGAGACCACCGCTTAAAGCAGCAGTGCATAGAATTGGAGCAAATATGATGAAAAAAAGTCATTTTTATAAAACGGTCACTATATCCTGACAGTGGTGCATGAGACAGGTAATCTGAATCAAATCATGTGCCTCTGTGTCCTCCGGTGCTCCTAATGGCATCTTCAAGATTTCACAGACCTGAGGAAAACAATCAATCAGAGCTGAGCTGGAGCCTTGCCGTCTCTGAGCAGCTGTCAATCACTCGCAAACGGTCAAACAAGGCAGCGCTGATCAAATATGAATCAATATTCTGTTACTGTAATGCCTATTTCTCTCCTCAAATGTTTTCAGAAACATCTTGTAGTGTACTGTTTAGTTGTAAAATGAGAACGTTTGTGACCCGGCAGCCATGTTGAGATCAGTGGAGGAAATACCAAGCACTGCCCACCAGCCGGAGCACACTTAGATTTTTTAAAGCCTGAAAACAGAGCCATGAGGAGGTGCAGAAGTCTAGTTATCTCTCAGAACACTTGAATTGCAATATGCTGAAAAGTTATTATGGAATTTTTGCCCAATGATGCCAAAAACATTCTGCCTACTGCAGATTTAAGCCAAAGTAGCTGCAACAAAAAGTCACATTGATAGAATAATATCTTGAGATCTACTCTCTTTGGGCAGTTGCTATGCTGTTGTCATGATGTGCTATAAAAGCAAAGCAGTTGTGAAACAGGAGGAAGTTTTAGTATGACATGATAGCCGTTGGTCCATGTTAACAGCACTCTGAAGAGGGATGCTGCATGTCTTGGAGCATATGCTTTTCTCCTCAGATTTAAGTGAGATTCTTAAGGGGGCCCATTCAGTCTAAATTAACATTCACACCCGAGACGTTCGATCACTTCCTAGTCCTTGAGACTCAAGAATCGGCAGCCGGGCAGCTTGTAAAGATTAATTCTGTCGGTGAGGAATCAAGTCCCTGGTGCTCATTATCCTCTTGCACGGGCTCTATCTTGCACTTTCTCTCCTATCTGCGAGTCCTACCCCTGTGTCTTAGCAGAGGTATGAATGAATGAAATATTCACCAGGAAAGCTGTTATTTCCCGCAGGGTCTCTCCTTCACACCCCTCTACCTCCCCCTCCTCCCCTCCGAAAGTCTCAACGCCCCTCCGCTCTCACAACCTGACTCTCCATGCATGCCCCTCACTCCCACTCAAACCCCACACCTCTCTGCATCCCTCCTGATAGTATCATCGTGCTAAATTATGCATGAATTATGTGAATTATATCTTGTAGCTTTTCATCAACATTGTCTTCCTCCCTCCCTCCGGTTACTTCTGTTTTCTGCTAATGTTTTCTTAAAAATTTGGCTTTCATCAAATTTTCATTTGATGAGGCCCTATTTTTAGCTGTTGTGTTTATCTTCTCCCTCCTTTTTCGAATGTATAAAAAGCCTCCGAGGGGGAAAGGAAGTTGCAACTGGATGAAAATGTTGGGGGACGACCACTGCTTTGGGTAGAGAGACCAGGGGGACGAACGGGGGGGGGGGGAGAGGAGGAGCAGGAACAGAGAGAGAGAGTCTGCTACAGAGATTGTAAATGTTCCTCTTGGGGATTTTTGCAAGTGCCAGACATCAGATGTGTCTTTTAAAAAGGAACATAAGGAGCGCCTCTTCAAACGCCGACTCCCCTCTCGTGTTCCATATTGACCACTTATCCCCAGCGCGTCTCTCTATTTCACGTATTCCACAAGTATCACGAGAGAGCGAGCCTTTCAAGCAGCTCTCGAGGAAGAAAAATGGCTTCACGAATGAGAAAACTATTTCAGTGAAAAGCTCAGTGTTTTACAGATGAAAGTGAAATCTCTGTATCAAGAGAAAATGTGTTCAGTGAGACACTCAAAGAATTCAGTTTTTGAGATGTACGGTTTTCCCTCTGTGGCCTTAAACAAGTTGAACCGAGTGCCAGTATTTAGATGTTTAACAATGTGATGCACATCTGTCATCTTTTGTCCAGGAGAGCGCCTCTCTGCCGACCCCTGCTGACCATGCGAAGTGTGTGTGCGGTGGTCCTGGCGCTTGCCGCTGCCGCCCTCAGCTCGGCAGACTCCGACACGCACAGATTGAGGCACGACTCCAACCTGGATATCTGTATCCTTCTGCTGTGAGTGTGCAGAGCTGCTGCCAAATGCACAGAACGTGTCTGCCTGCGTGTGTGAACGTTCCTGTGCCTGTTAATGTGGCAGATGGATGCATGAGAGAGCATTTCTGTGAGTTATCCTCGTATGTAGAGCGTGTGCCCTCCTGACCTCCTCTTATTAGACAAGCGTCTGTTTGAGACCAAGAGGAAAGATCAGCTCAACGCGCTCAAGAACCTGGTGGAGCTGAATGACATCAACCAGCAGTACAAGATCATAGACATCATGCTCAAAGGACTCTTCAAGGTACGTTGTGTGTGTGTGTGACTATGCTCGTCTGTGGGCAGCGGAAAAATCAAGCACAGTAAAGGCCACAAGTATAAAAAAAAGCCACTAACAGCAACAGTTACATCAAAGAGCTCAGCCGTCTTGTGCTCTCAGCAGATTGAAGGATGAGAAGAATCGCAACTCGACAGAGAATCAAAAGCTTCAAAATCCAGTGATTACATTCATCAGCATGTTCCCTTGCATTCATTTGAATGTTAATTCAGTCTCAGCTGCTTGCTCGGAGCTTTGCTTTACAGTATTTTCCCAGAGGACAGATCTGCGTGCCTCTCAAGGACAACTAGCGTAGTCAACCTTCAGTGGCTGGAATACATTGTCAGCGTTTCTATACCGCTCTGTGTGTGTGTGTGAGAGAGAGTGCTCCTGCTTTTATCTCTTCCATATACTATGTCTGTAGACGCTGCGCTGACTCTGATTCTCAGATGTCGTTTTGTGCTCAGTTTATGCTTTAACCACAATAGAGAGGCGAAGTCCCGCCCCTTCCGGTGGACCCCATGGGACCTTATTTCAGGAAAAAATACAAACGGTAGTTAACGTGTGAGAGACAAATAATTTTTTGATTCCATTTGAATTGCGCCATGAATCACACATGATGTTTGCCAATTTAAAAGATAATTTTGCAAGTCAAGAAAGTCACAGTTCGTAGTGGGTTTGTCATAGTATCATTTAGTTTAGTGTGAAACTGCTCAGTGAACTACATCTCTCATCTCACACAATATAAATCACCAACACTAGCTAGTTAGCTAGCTAACTTAGCTATGTTCCACGCACAAATGAAACGTTATCTTAACTGATGGGTTTTATCCAGCGACTCCTGGTCTTTTTATCATCCGGAAAGAGAAAGAACGAGTGAGACCCGTTGCTGGTGTGAGTACATCCCAGTAGGAAACACACAGGCATCGTAGCTTCAGAGAGAGAGACGTCACTACGCGACTTTTGGGTGTATAGTCTTTGTAATTACGTATTTTCACAGTCTGATACTTCCAACAGTTTTACAACAAACTGTGACTTTCTTGACTTGCAACATTATGTTTAAAATTGACAAATATCATATGTGTGATTCATGGCGCAATGCAAACGGGATCAAAAAAATATTTGTCTCTTGCCACCGTACATATTTTTTCCGAAATAAGGTCCCATCTTGGTCCACCGGAAGGGACGGGACTTCGCCTCTCTATATGACATAAAGTGTTTTCTCTATAAAAAAAAAACAGACAAAGTGATTCTTTAGAAGTTTAGAAGCAACAGTCAGACAGGTTTCAAACACAGTTTAACTTGATTATCTGAACTACTTATAATATGCCTGATCTTCTGACCACTCATTGCTTGTTCTAATGCAGTGGTTCTCAAAGTGTGTGGCGAGGCATGACAGGTGGGGCGCGTGTGACCTGTGAAAATGTGATGCGGAATTAATGTTTTGACGTCTGAATCTTTTTCATGGCGGTACAGTAATTAAATCGGCTATAGCAATGGTTTTTTATTCAGACTAGGTTTACAGAATGGACAGATGTTTGACAGGGACAAAAAGAAAAACAGACGTTGCTTTGGAGACGAACAGGACAACGTTATCAGCTGACGGTAATCAAAAGAAAATATGACGATGTAGGGCTGCACTGAGTAGTTCGAAGCTTCGAAGCTTTATTGATAACATTGACATTAGAATTATTATTATTATTAATAACTTACAGTAACATTACCTTCCACCTTCTCTTCCCTCCTCTCTCTCAAACACACACAGAGCCAGCGAGCGACGTCCGTCTCTGTAATTGCCTCAGTCCAAAAGTCAAAATCTATTAAAAAAAGAGAGATGTAATCTTTTCCAAATATTTGTTGGCGTTTAGACTAGCAGCTAGCAGTCTAGCAGCAATCTAACAGCACCATAAATTACATTTATATAACCAAAAATCATGGTGAATGCGAGGATGACAGATGAGGAGAGACTAGTGTGTATTTTATGTCTGAAAACTGGCAGCTGACAGTACCCAATAAATGAAGACATTTAGAAACATTGACAGGCGTAAAAATATTTCTTCCTCCAAAGGGGAATGGCGTCTGAGAACTGCTGTCCTCATGAAACCCACTGTGAAGTTGTGCTCAGCAGATTCCCTCTGATCTCAGCAGTGATGTGTAAAATATCATGCTAGGAATACATCTTCCTTTTAAGAGCTTAACTGTATTTTTCACCTGCATTAAAACAACGACTTAAACCTCCAGCACATATTGTAGAGTAAATAAAACCTGGCTATTGAGCTGTTTTTCTCATTCCTAAGGTGTTGGAGGACTCGAGACAGATCCTGGTTGCGGCCAACATGCAGCCTGATGACCCTTTCCCAATGGACGATAAGATCAAAGAAGGTCTGATTCACTTTTACACCTCTGCTCTTTCATCATTTCATTTCTTTTTTAATGTCTTTTTGCTCTCGCTCTACTTATATAAGCCACTCTATTTAGCAGCATCTCTCTAGTGTGTCTCTCTCACTCTGACTCCGTCTCCACCACTTCTGACTGGTTTGTCTCGCGCTCCGTTACCCCGTTTCTAAAAGCTCAACCTCGTGTCACTCTTTCTCTCTTTCATCCTTATCCTCTTTTGGTGCCAGCGGGTGCCAATAATATCAGCTTTAACGTCTGTCTGAATGTCACGAATATCATCTTGCCTATTTTTCAGGCGTAGTTAACGCCACCACCTTTTTGAGTGAACAAACTCAGCCATTGCTTGTTAGGGCTGTCGCAGTGTGTACATTTCCCCTGTGGTGATAATGGTTGGATCAACAATGCGAAATGCGGTGTTATTGCCAACTTTTTTTTGCAAATTACTTAATTTATCCTGATTTTTGTTATGGTATTGTTAGGTATATTGTTGCTTTTTAAATGACAAAGATGACATCTTAAAACTAATGAAATACTTGTTTATTGTTGGATGCAGAACACAGAAGGACAATGTGGCGCAGGGGGGGTTCAGCTGATTTGGTTATGTCTGGTTGCTATGATCCGCAGAAGTAAAGATGTCAGCACAAGATTACTTGCTCTGGTTATGCGAAATATGCGTTGCTCCCATTGCAAAGAATTTAAAAAGAAAAAATGGCAGTTGCTTGCCATCCCATGCGCTTAGCTTGTCAATAGTTATTGCAACAGCCCGACTTCAGCTGCACTCTTCCTTTTGTTCTATTTATCAGCATTTTCTGTATCTTTTGTCTGTGCAAATATTTCTTTTCTTTGTTTTTTTTTTACAAATCTGTAGTCACATTTTCAAAACCCTAAACAAAATTAGCACAACATCCGTCTGTTGTGGAACGTACTATTAACACAATTCATGTTGTTTTCCCAGAATATGCGTCAATTAACACTTTTCTAAAATGCTTACATTTTCTTTACATACAAGCTTACCCAATATCAAAATGATGGATCTTTCTTGTCTTTGCAAATGCTTGCACGCAGCATGCCACAAATGAAAACCTTAAATATAGTATAGAGCCTCTACTTCTGCAACAACAGCAGCTCAATATTGAAACAGCTGATGAGCATTTTTGAATGAACAGATCATTGGAACATTGAAAAATAGCTGATTTACTGTAAGTTGTGTAAAATAGAGTGCCAGGGGTTGATAAGGCATGCCAAGCGTTTTGCACAGTGATAGACGACATCCAGTAAGATGTGATGTGGACGAGAACATGTGGCCAGATGCTTCAGATCGTATAGATTAGAGCAGGACTGTGCATGTTTGAGTTTATAAAAAGTATCTTAAGTTTAGGTAAACGCTTGTTAGCAATTGTAAAAAAAAAAAAAAAACTTTAACCTACCTGTTTCTCTCTTCCCTCTCTCTATCCATCTCTGCAGCTTATTCCCATGTGGTTGAGAATACAGCATTCTTTGGCGACGTGGCGTTGCGTTTCCCCCGTATCGTCCACCACTACTACGACCGCAACACCGACTGGGACGGTATGCTGCGCTGGGGACTGAATTTCTGCAACCAGACCGGGGTTTTCACAGGAGGAGCCCACCAACATGTCCTCACACTGGTAAGACTAGACAATCACCTACCCTGTTCTTATTCTAACTAATGTTACCTGTTGATAACAGTGTTGTCTCAATCCACTGATGTCCTCTGCAGTGAGGGAGTTAAAAAAAAAAAAAAGAATTCTAGCTTTGCGTGCAAACTATAAATTGTTTTATTACAGAAAGTGTATGAAACACAATAGACCAAAACCTGCTTTTGACTGTTTGAAGTTCTGCAGAGCTAAACAGAAAGAGTGTGTTGCTTAGATAACGCTGCTGAAAATGTGAACTCAGACCACATTTAACGGTCTAGAAGGAAATGCCTTGAAAATATGAAAATTAGTCACAATATTGATGCTGATTCAGTTTCTTTTTGCAATTTTCTGTACATTAGAATCCTGAATAAAATGTTAGATGTGATCATGCTTCCCTATTGTAGAAGTCTAGATGCAGAATACAATATAAGGGCATGATGAAATTAAACCCTTTATAGTGAGAACATCCAGTATAGTACACAGTGGTGTAAATGTGACTGGTGTATAGACGTGACAGAGCCATCAAAGCTTCAGGTTATACAGTAGATGTGGAGATGTCATGTGAGAGCACAATACATCCTCAGTGTCAGCTAATACCGCTCTGCCATCGCTGCTAAATATGCCATTTGTCATCAAATTTGTCCCTGATGCATTGTGGCCTTTTGAAACTTTAAAGAGCAAAGCAGATAAAATGGTATTCTCTGTGTGGGTTAATGAACTAAACTCCTGCAGGATTAATCTGTGACCTTAGCAATGTGCCAAGAGGATTATATTGTGGATTAATTCTGAGACTCGAGGCAGCGGTAGTGAAAGTGTGAATCCAGCTCTCGCTTGTGCCTCAGTAACCCCTCTCTTAGTGTCTGATCCCCTCCTCCAGGGATACTCAAATTGCTTTGCCCGGGGGGCAATATTGCAAAATGACAGGCCCGATAATAAGCAAACATTGAAGGTTCTCTATACCAGTGGTTTTCAAAGTGGGGTCCGTGGACCCCCATGGGTCCTTGAAGGGGTTCCAGGGGGTCCTCAGCAAAAAGGGGACTCATTTACTATAATTCCATCCATAAGTAACACAATGGCAGAATGTATGACTATTTTGGTCATGGGTTTCATACATGTTCTGTAATAAAACAATTTAAAAGCAAAATCTTCTCAGATGGGGGTCCCTGGGACAAAATCTTATCAATTAGGGGTCCCTGGTCTAATTTGTGTCAGTTTTTAGGGGTCCTGGAGGTGAAAATATTTGGGAACTACTGCTCTATACAATAACCAGAGCATTAATATAACAGCAAACAACTATTTGCTATGTAAAGATATAGAGGAGTAATGTCTACCTGAGCAGAGAATTCTCAGGTAGAGCGTCACTCTACGCCGATAACGCCGTCCCAGAAGCGAAGCACCCACCCTCCGTTTCCCCCCAGGTTAAAACTGTTATATCTGTTAGCACTGTTGTCGTATTTTGCACTATTAGCACCGTTAGCTTCAAGCCGCCCGCTCAGCCGTCACCATGTTGAGAGCCGTGCGGAGGCAATAGAAATGCTCCCAATCTCGCATTTAGCACCTTAAATAATATTTATCATAGATAAAATGAATAAACATTAAAAGGCCCAGAACTCATCTTTCTTTGAAATTCTTTATTTTCAAATTAATTTGTTAACTTAACATATAAACTAAAATATCTTGGCACAAGGATTGACACTAGGCCTACAATATATGACAGATCAATCAGATATTTGTCGGGGGGTCCGGTTGATCCTCCCCTGGCACTTTTTCTTCTATAAACAAGCTTTATCATTGTATTTTGATGCTTCTTCATGCCCTCTGGCACCTTATTTACATTTGAAGTACAAAAAAAGATCCCATTGTGAATCAATTTATTTTCATTGGTCGGCCGGCCACCCGTCACCCTATCTTGTGCCAAAGTTGAGTATCACTGCCCTGCTCTCTATTTCATGTAGCTCAGGGTCTAAAGCTGAAATGATAAAATAAGCCATAGTACTCAATTTCGTGTGCAGCTGCTTGCCTCATTCTGCTTTTTAGGAGTGGAATAAGCGATGTGACAGTGTCTCATTTCATTCCTTATCTCCTTTGAAGAAATTATAATGTGCCCCCTCCTCCTCTTTTCCTCTGTCATCTGTCTATTCGGCACATCTCTCAGATGTCACAGGAGCTGGGAATAACGGAGAAATCCCCAGACTTTATAAACCCGTACCGCACAGAGAGAGACGATGTGAGTATGATGCATACAGTACATGTTGTTCCACAGGTCATTTTATACAGTGAGGTCAAGTTTAAAAGAATGGTCTCACTACAATGAAATGGCTACTATGGGGACTAACATCATCACACATGAATACAATTGGGCTCATTGAATCCACAAGAGTCTCAGCTTTACAGTGATACCCAATTAATGTAATTCTAAAACTGTTTAAGGACCCCAGTATGCAGAAATATTCTAATACACCATTTTAGTATAGGTGAAAATAACACATTTATACTGCATGCAAAATACTGTATGGTTTTTGCCCAAAACTGCATGGTTTTAGCATAAAGTGGGCATGTCTGTAAAGGGGAGACTCGTGGGTACCAATAGAACAGACACATTTTTGCTTTATCACACTGTTTTCAGAAAAAGTCCCTAAAATAACAATATCTCCCACATAGCCTCAATAAAAATCCCTCTCTCTAACCTTCACTCATCTGCTTCAGGTGCTCCACACTGCCGAGGCGTTCCAGAAGATCCTGAGGGAGGAGGAGAAGAGGAGGAGGAAAGAAGAGAAGAGGAAAGAAATCAGGAAAGGCCCTCGCATCTCCCGCTCCCGCACCGAGCTATAGCGCTGCGCCGCGGTGCTGGTGGAGAGCAGAGAAGAGGAGGAGGAGAGGAAGAGGAAGGAGCGTACGCACAGTCCACAAGGGGTGGCTTGACTTGTAGACTCCGACGACAGTGAAGAAAATAAAAGCTGTCCTCACTTGTACAAAAGCCAGGTGCTCTGTTGAAAACAAGAGAGGAACCCTCAAGGTGACATAAAAAAGTTAAAGTGGAAATGTCAGTTTCTGACAAAGGCTTGAATTGCTGTTCATCTACAGTGATTTATAATTGGAAAATCTAACGTTGTAGAGGCAGTAAAGACGTCTCTGGAATAGGAGTTGATAAGGGAAACTCATTTTTGATAACTTGAGGATTACATAACTGTACTTTGGAATATAATTCATTTTAGTATAATCTTTAAAAAAAACTGCAAAACCCCACTGTACTGTGTCAAGTCTAGATTTAATGTGTCTAAAACCCCATATGCTTCAAATACGCCTTTGCCAAATATAAATTTGTCCTCACCTCATTAAATTTAGTCTGTCTCTGGTTAGATTGAGCTTGAATTGATGATGGAGTACACTTTTATTTTTGATTCCTTGTTAGATATTTCTCGAGGGTTGTTTATGAGTAGGCAGATTAATGATCTTATTGCTGCTCGAAGTCTTTCAAGGACCCATCTCGTGTTTTGTTTGCCTGAAGGACAGAATTTGTTCATTTTGTTTATCTTTTTTAACCATTTTTATTTTGTCACCATCAGAGGGGAGCATCAGTGAATTTTCTTTTTACATATTTGTCATTCTTTTTTACACCGATCTCTAGTAGTTGTTTCAGTTTAATGACCCTTAGTTAATTATTTTATCCTGTCGCAAATATGTGTCACCCAGAAATACATTATATGACCCTTCATCTTGCAGCCCTGCACCTGTGTCTGTGTTCTTTTTTTGTTTACAATTTTCTGTTTGCTGGAAATTGATATATTTTAATGGTTTAGATCTATGGAATTGAGATTGATGTAATTTTGAAATAGTATTATGACTGTTATAAAAACTATATGTATATTCAGAGAAAGAATATCATTGCTGCAGAATGAACAAGCCATTTTGTTATCAAAATTTAAAGAAATAAAGTGACTCTGATATGTAAAAAAAAAAAAAACATGTATTTCATATCCACACAGTGCACAGAGTGTGTTTGTGTCTCAGCTAGTTGTACAGATATGAGCCAACAGAGGGCAGACTGGCACCAAACTCACTTCATACAACTAAAGTCCAATGTTTTGGTTTTGGTTGAACAGAGCTAAACCCAACATGTAACTACTAGCTAGCCATATTCAGACAATAACTAAGGTAAAGCTTGAATGCAGAGAAGAAACGAGCCCTTGTAGAAACTGAGAGGTGTCTAATAACGTGGACTCAGGTAAGATGATCTCTTCATGTCGTGATAGTTGCTGTTTTGGTCCTCATTAGCAACATGCTAAGGTTAGCTTGCTACTAAAATAGCTATCTGATAAATAGCAAAGGTCACAGAGGGGCATTTAGGATTAAACTTGATCTCTGCATGTGATGTCTGCTTTTAGTTTCAAGGTTGGTTGTCTTTAGGTAGTATTTGAGTTATAAACATCAAAGTGGGTAATGCTAACTCTTAGCTATTATGTAATATAGCTAGTATAATATGTTAGCTAACCTATTCAGTTGTGATGTTTTGTTTCTGTCCAGAAGCTTCCTGACAAACACGGACTTTTCTAGGCTTGTTGTGACACAAAACAAGACTTGTGTTGTCTTCATTAGCTTATTCCAGGGGTCTCGAAGCAACCTGCAGCTCTTTAGCTCCTCTCCAGTGGCTCCCTGTGGATTTATAAACATGGAAATGAATAACTGTTTTTTTTGTTTACATTTTCATTTTTATTTATCATTGTTGTAGGTCTATGGTATTAGGAGTATTAGGGCCACATTGAGGGAAATAATAAATCTGAGATTTAGAGAATAACGTCACAAGTTTATGAGAAAAAAGTTGTAATATTATGAGAATAAAGTCAATATTATAAAGTAGTAATTTTACATGTTATTTTCTTTTTTTTCCTCGTAAAGTTATGACTTTATTCTCGTAAAGTTATGACTTTATTCTCGTAATATTATGACTTTATTCTCATATTACGACTTTTTTCCCGTAAAGTTATGACTTTATTTTCGTAATATTACCACTTTATTCTCGTAAACTTCTGACTTTATTCTCATAATATTATGACTTTATTCTCGTAATACTACGACTTTTTTTCTCGTAAACCTATGACTTTATTCTCGTAATATTATGACTTTATTCTCGTAATATTACGACTTTTTTCTCTTAATATTGGGACTTTATTCTCTTAATATTACAACATTATTCTCGTAATATTATGACTTTATTCTTGTAATATTACGACTTTTTTCTCATACTATTATGACTTTATTCTGGAAATTTTAGATGTTTTTTCCCTCAATGTGGCCCTAATACTCTAGTACATTTGCACTTTGGCCCTCACTGCATTAGACTTATATACTATATACTTAGACGATAAACTGTGTTACCTTCATCACAATGATCAAATGTTTTGCGGCTCCAGACAGATTTCTTTTTTTTTTTAAATTTTGCCTAAAATGGCTCTTTTGATAGTAAAGGTTGCCGACCACTGGCTTATTCAGTGAACCTCAGTAAGTTAAACACTTTCTGTTGTGCCTGTTTTTCCACCAGGGGGATTAGGAGGAGAGAAAAAGGAGCCAGCTGACATGGAGGGTGAGAAGGAAGGAGACGACTCTGAAACCAGATGGAGTGAAGAACTCAGGCTGGTCCTCATCGGAAAGACCGGATCTGGCAAGAGTGCGTCTGGAAACACCATCCTGGGCCGGAAGCAGTTCCTGTCACAGATCAGCGCTAGCTCTGTCACCCAGATTTGCCAGCTTGGGAGCACCGAGGTTACAGAGGAAGAGGATGCTGAGGAGGATGGCCAAACTGTCACACAGAGGAAGAGGAGGATGAGGAGAGTCACGGTGGTTGACATGCCCGGGTTTGGGGACACTCACCTGAGTGTGGAGCAGATCCATGCAGAGGTGGCCAAATGTGTGTCTCTCTCTGCCCCCGGGCCGCATGCTTTCCTCCTGGTGGTGCCGATAGGACGATATACAGACAGTGAGAACCAGGCTGCCTGCGAGTTGACCAAGATATTTGGGGAGGATGCAGCCCGTCACCACACAGTGGTTCTTTTTACCAGGGGTGATGACCTGGAGGGCGTAGGGATTGAGGATTACCTGAGGGAGACTGCACCTGCTGGGCTCAAGGCTCTGATTGACAGGTGTGGGGGCAGGTACCATGCACTCAACAACAGAGACCCCAGCAACACGGTGCAGGTTAAAGAACTCTTAATGAAGGTGGACACGATGGTGAAGCAGGCTAAAGAAGGGTTTTATACCAATGCCATGTTTTTAGAAGCAGAGGCTGCCATCAGGGAGGAGCAGATAAGGATGCTGAGGGAGCGTGGGCAACCAGAGGGCGAAGAACAATGGGGAAACGATGGCATTGTGGAAGAACAGGCTAAACTTGCAAAACGAAGGAAGTGTGACTTGGAGTTTAACAGAGCAGAGAGCACAGATAGAGGATCACAAGGGGTCAGGAGGAGGGAGTTGGAAGGAGGACGTGAAGAGGATTTTAGGGTGGAGAGGTGGACAGAGGAGAGCAGAGGCAACGCCTTCAGCTTCCTGAGAGACAGCGCTGAACGATGTAGGGACCAGTTCAGAGGCAGGCACAGGGCTATGAGCGGGCGACAGCCTCTCCGTTCATCCTTGAGGAAGGAGGCTGCGCTCTCTGCTCAGGTGCTGAGGAGAGTTAAGATCCTGGTGGCTGCCGGAGCCACAGGCCTGGCCGTGGGGGCGGTGTTTGGGGCGGCTGCCCCTTTAGCAGCTGCAGCCGGGGCGTCTTTGGCGGGGAACTCGGTTGGTTTTGCTGCAAGTCAGTTAGCCGGGATGTCTGTAGCGGGAGGCACCAGTGTTGGGAAAGCTGTGGGCGCAATAGTGGCGGCAGCCTCGGGGAAAACTGCAGTGGCTCTGGGGGCGGCGACAGGTGGAGTTTTGGGTGGTTCTGTTGGAGCCATCGCTGGTGCTGAAGCTGCCAGTCCTGGAGAGGGCGCTCTGGATGCCCTGGGGCAGGTTAGTGTCATAGGGGCGTCTGCTGTGGGGTTGGCAGCAGGTGTGGGAGGCACCATGGGAGCTGGGGCTGCTTTAGGCGCAGCTCTGGAGGGAGCAGCTTTCAGCACAGCGGCCCTCTGTGGAGCTGAAACTGCATCAGTAGGGGCAGCAGGTGTAGCCAATGCTTCTGTAGCTCAGAGTAGTTTAGTCTCAGCAGCAGGGCAGCATGCAGTGGCCAGTGTAGGAAGCGTAGCTGCAGGTACTGGGGCTCCTGTAGCTGGAGCAGCCTTAGCTCAGGAGGTGGCTGTGATTGTCCCAGTGGCTGCTGGGTCTCCTGGTGCTTTATGTGGGTTAGCAGGGCCCAGTGTGGCATCAGTGGCCAGCAGGGTTGTGTCAGACCCCTGGGGCACTGCGGCGGTATCGACACGCATCCTGACTGCTGTGGCTGAGATAGGCAAGGCTGCAGCGGGCATTGCCCTGGCTGGTGGTCTGGTAGTAAAGGTGGTGAAGGAAAAAATCAGATGTGGTACAGGAACAACAGAAGCCAGTTACACGGAGAAGAAGTCGTATGAGGTCTACTGGAACAAATAAATACAGGCTAAGACTGGAGTCATAACCCAGTGAATGAGATCATATTCAAATGTTTTTCCTCGCCTCCTGATTAAGCGCTAGACTCCAGGGTAGCTTCCCTCAGTGAGAATTATTGCTTTGCCACAGAAATGCAAAGCACCTGAAAGATTCAATCACAAATTATAGTAGATAAAAGAGAGCAGACATTGTAATTGCAAATATTGGTTGGAGCTGTTTGAGGCTGTTTAATGAGTTCAGTGACATTTGCAATGCTGTGTGGGATGACTAATAAAGACAAACACATTTGGTGCATGGTTTGAACCAGACCTAATGTCTTCATACACATAAAGAGAAAATAACTACTTACTTCTGGAAACTGGGCTGCTGAAAATGTCGGTCACACAGTTCAGCCGTGCGAGCTCAGTTGAATGACATGTATTTCATAAAGGTTTATGATTTGACTCTTTTTCTTTTGGCTGAATCACAGAACTATTAACCAAAAATAAGACATTTTCCTAAGCATCACTTTCAGCGTTGGCTGGATGAGATTAATCTGTTAATATATTTAATCTTGCTCATTGCAGTACTGAGTGTTGAAATTGAACATAAGGACTGAAGTATTATAATTAAATCCTAAAGTGTTTGTACTGACAGATGACACTGAGTGGTTGTATTGCAGTGTTTCACATCCTGTAATATGTAAACCAGACAAGAGTTTTGTAGTTATGTATTAACACACTGGTTTTCCACTTCTCTAAATGTATCCACAGTTCAGTGTGTTAACTTTGTTGCGGTGAAATAAACAATAAAGACATGACTGAATATTTTATCCTCGTTTCTTGTCTTCTGTTGTTGAGTTGTTAGTTAGCTGTTCTGCCAGTACCTCAACTGTGTCACCTCAATTTATTAGAAAATTACCACAAGAACATTTTCTGAAGTACAATTGTAGGTGCTTGTGCTTTAGTATATTTTGGGAGATTTTTAAAGTCCACTAGAAGTCCTTAGATTTCATGGTTGGATTGCGTAGACACATTAATAGTTCAACTGTATTTGTATTTATTTTATTTTGTGTCTTAAAACTTAAGTATTTTAAACAGCTAATATAAATGTACTTTTCATTTTAAGTAAAACTTGAATGCATTTTTATGGAGTATTTTTCACTGCTCTGTTGCTGCATTTTCATAAAAGACCTGACCTAAAGTATACTATTTGTATGCATGAAAGTGATGAAAAATATTAATCACTGAAAGGAACACTTTTCTTAATATTTTTGAATATTTTAAATGGCACTGACGGTGAACCGAATATTTACATTTTTTAATAGGCTATTCATTAGCTTAATTAATTGTATTTTTAAAGAATAAATGTACTTCCTTTTTGGTGAAATCTGGCAGAAATATTGTTCCGATTTGACCTATTTATGTTTATAAATTTTGTGAATTGTAGTTTATTACTAATATTTTAAGTGGTTGTTAAAAAAGAATGGTATAACTACTTTTTTTTCAATATTATATTTATTGTTTTTTTGTTCATTTTGAAACAACAGAACAAACATTAACAAACGTCCCCAATAATAACATTCTCGGTACAAAGAAACTTAATAAACCTAATATTAATATAAAATAAGCCAGTATAGATACAGGAAAAACATATTATATACAAAAAAATAGATATATAAGTAAAAAGAATATACACAGGTAAAAGAAATACAATTTAAAACAGTAAAATTAAATTAAATCTATTTATATATACATATTTATACTGTATACATATATACATACATACACATATACGCACACGCAGTATACAAATGGTATAACTACTACAGTAAAAATAAAAATTATCTTTCTTTTTTTTTTTTAAAAGTGTTGAAAATCATTAACTTTTTTAATGCACAGTAAGTTTAATTGTAAATTTTATTATAGGGTATTGTATTTTTATTGAACACAAAACATTTAATCTGCAAGTAGGGAAACATACTTATTGTACCTATTGGACACTGTATTTTAGCAGAAAAATATGTTTCATATTGAATTAACATGTCTCCAGTACTTATTGAATTCGATTTATTAATTTATTCTCATTTATACTTCTAAGGTGCTGAATTTGTCTCATGAGGTCCACTTCTTTTCATGAAGACAGGGGGGCGTGGTTTATTCAAATGACAGATGACTGACGGTGACGTACTATCAGACCACGGCAAATACGGCCCTGTCATTGGTCGACGATGACTGGTCTCATGACAACAACAGCTAGGTTTCGGCCAATCAGAAGCCGCTTTGGGCCACAGAGGTCTGTTTGTGAATGACGTAATGAGCGTGAAACAAAGATGGCGGCGACTTAAGCATATATACTGTGTTAACTAGTTTTATTGACACAGAAGTCAGCCTCTCTGGAGGCTTTAGTGTCGTCTTACGGGTTGTTGTGGACAATAACAACCTCCTCGGTGAGATAAGGGTGTTGTAGGCGTTGCCGGACGCCTCAGAAGAGCCTGTTGGGTCTTGTTTTCTTCCCTTCCTGCGACCCTCCGGTGACAGCCGAGGAGGCGAGGTGCTGACAGACAGGATGGACACTGGAGAGTACATCTCCACCATGGACAACATGGACCCGACTCTAGCTGAACTAGGGGACGAGTTCACCTTGGGAGACATCGATGGTGAGTCTTTGTGTCACTGCTAAACACTGTTGAAGTGTTGTTTGTTTTTTTAAAAGATAAAGACACAATATTTAGCAATCAGAGTATTCAGCTGGTGTTAAAGGGGAGGTTAAGAGTAGTTAGCCCTTACAGTTGCTCTTATTTTAGCACAATGTAGAATGGTGTATGTGTCTGTTACTTGAGTCAGATTTATTCCACACAAAATTGCAAATATACCTTATATATTTTATGCATTGTGACTTTTGGAAGCTGTCATGTGTCATAATGCTATGTGACATGGCTTCAATGGAAAAAGTAATTGAGTGAAGTTGAAGGCAGAGTGTTATTTCCATGATGCAGAGGTGGGTATGAATAAGTGGTGTCATTCACTCATCAAGAAGCTGTGTATGTGGGCAGTGAAGGGAGAGACACAAGAGTGTGACTTGCTCATCAAGCTTGACTGTGTTTTTTACTGTGAGCCAAGGGTCATAACATGAACATGAATTATTTAGACTTCATGACTTCCATGTCAACATTTAAGCTCTTTGTAGAATTTAATGAAGGAAACCTTTCTGCAGCATCTTTTCCAGGCTTATTCTGCAGAGTTATTGAGCTGAGTTAGTGGACCAACATCCAGTTCTGCACTCAGTGAACAAACAGCATCCCTGATTCAATCTAGGGATACACATCGATCCGAATTTTTCAGTCCCGATACTGATAGTGATACCTGGGCTTTGGGTATCGGCTGATATATACCGATCTGATACCAGTGTTTAATCAATAAGCTGTAAGTATGCCTTACTGTGTGAAAGTGACTGGGATCATTCTTTTACATGTAACATAAAACATCAGGCTTGACTTAAACATTGCTTTCCTGACTTTGTAAAACAAAATGTGACCATTAAATACACAGATATGAATTTATCTAATTTGATTTATTATTAAAATAATAAATTGTACACCAGCAACTTGATAACAAATCTTCAAAATTAGTGTAAACGTTTTTAATACAGCAACAAATTGGTCAAAACTTAGATCCAGCTATTTGAGTCAGTATCGGCCCGATATCTGATCCAGTATCGGTATTGGTGCATCCCTAATCCAATCTCTCGCTCTCTCTTATCAAAACAAGTTTCACCCTTAGGCCCATAGTGAAAGGAAGGGGATTTTGGTGAAACACCAGCCAGCGCAGAGTCACCAGATTTCCATTAGGGTGGAATTTTACTGAATGCCAAGTCACCAGACCGGACTGATGGGCTAGTGTGTGTTTGTGTGTGTGTCAGACAGTGTGAGATGAACTGGGTTTCAAGATAGAACCCTGTATTTTTGTCTACTGGCCACAGTGGGTTTATAACATTACTTAACAAGATGTAACAAACAAACATGGCCAACTATGACGATACTGCACACAGGCTTATGAAACATTTCAGAAACTCTACCTGCCTTTGGTGTCTAGTGTTGATTCTCTTTTCAAAGGGGGCCCTTGGGCAGAGTGAGCAGACAACAACCCCCCTCCCCAACCACAGTTTTGTAATCCCACTTAATCATTGCGTGAAAAGACAGGAATGTACAGATTGTGACAATGACAACTGAGCGTTGACTGATGATGAATTCACAGGCGTGCCGCAAAAACGACAGCCTACACTTGAGTTTTTATCTTCACTAAGTTTCTGTTTGGGCCGCGGCCAATTGATAAATTCAATTTTCCCATCAGGCAAAGCAGTCAACTGCAGAAATATTGACCCCATGTTACAGAAATTGTAGGCCCCATCTTCCTAATGATACGCTTATTTTATGTATTTAAAATCATCACAGCCTCTTTTCAGTGATAGGTCATTGCTCTCTCTGTGCAGCAGCTGGTTTACTGTAGACCTCCACAGTTATCAACTTTGAGCTTCAGATGAGCCATGTGCATTTCACTGAGCGTAAGGTCTTAGAGGCCCCTGTAAGGGCTCGTGCAGTTGACCCTATATTCATCTAGAACATTCTTCCTCTCCCAATTACTCTCTTAGCAACTGGTTATATAACCTATTTTCTGTGCGCCTAACAGCCTAGGAAACTGTCCCCCCTTTGATGGATTTACCCTTTGTGTGAGCTTGTCTGAAGCTCTGGGGGCTCAGAGCTGCTTTGTCCTGTCTGTCATGAACAGTCTGCCCCCCTTGGAGGTGTATAAGTGCATGGGCTAATGCGTCTGCCTACATAATGTGTGTATTTATACAGTATGTGACATGTGAAGGACTGGTTGGTAAAAGCTCCTGAGCATAATGTTCTTTGGCATTGTGTATCTGAAACTGTGTCCTACAGTTAATCAGGGCTGCATATTTTAAACCTGAACCTTCATTATTCTAGTTTTGCCATTATGAATATTGGTTATGTTAGGAAGTACTCTCATTGTTTATGACCCTCTAGTAGGGCTGCACAATTAATCAAATATGAATCGCGATCATGATTTTGGCGTCCCACAATTTACCACATGATAGACTGCCATATTGACATTTGAAATGTGTGCTCTGCTCATAGAAAATTCTGCTGCATATCAAATCAAGTGCTTCCTAAACTACTAAACTAAAAGCCAGCCACCAGGGGATGATACAGATGTATTGGTTGTTTCTAGAAGGTAACTTGCAAATTGCGAAATCCGACAAAAACTTGCAAAAACTCTCGAGACTCGCTGCCCGACGACCACCTATGCTAACCTTAACTATTCGAGATCAATGTCTCAACTTAACCATCTTCTGAGGGTTTCCCAACTCGTGGGTTACCTTCTAGACACGACCAGATGTTTTGGCTTCACTTTTTGGGAGCCGTCATGCGGCTACGCGCACCCCCTACAGCAACAGCCTGTGAAAAACTTCCCTGAATGTTGCAGCTGCAGTCCAGAGTCTTGGTACAATTTTATTTTGCTTCCAGAAGATGCACTGTGAATAAGGCTTATTTTTATGCTAAGATTTGTACATTAGCTTAAATGTAGCACAACATGGAAGTGAAAGCAGTACTCTTTATTTAAAAGTGAAAGTGCAATGAAAATATTTTGTCCCTAAAATTAATGAATAATCGTGATCTCAATATTGATCAAAATAATTGTGATTGTCATTTTGGCCATAATCGTGCAGCCCTACAGTCTAGTACTGTCAACCTCTCAGTGTCAACAGAACTCACATACACAGTCATTAGTACCATCTGAGGAACTACCGTCCTTGGTTTGCCAATTGGTATTTTTTTGTGACCCTCGATCAAATCACTTTTTACAGTCATGACATTGTATGACAGCAGAAAAAGAAAGCTATATATTCAGACAACACCACCTTTTATTGTTTTATATTGAAACGCAACAAGTGATAGCAGATGGTCAGGAAGAGGTGACAGGAAGTTGGCCGCTGTTGCTGACAAAGATGAGACACCCTTGGTGTTGCAATGTTTGTAAGAAAGTTTTATTTCTCTACTACTGTCTCAACTTTCCAGCGTCATACATCTATTCTGGTATCCTAGCCCTTTTGTGTTTTTTTGTGGTAAAACAAAATATTACAATGAGATAAAAGATAAGAGATGACAATGTCATTTTTTTCATTCTCAGCTTTTTGAAAGCATGCGTCACTGCACCATGATTGATATTATGTGGACAAGTTATTAAAATATTTAATTACAGAGTGCCACTCCTTGTCTCTAATCATTAGAGTCTAATGAATGAAATGACAAATGCAATCAGTCATTATGTTGTCATAAAGTACAGTTAGTGGGTGGAATGAACTTCTACGGAAGGCAAACTCATTGTTAACGTTCACTGTAACGTTATTAGAATTAAACAGGGCTGTATGATATCCAGTGTCTCTGACTCTCAGTGCTGATGTTCATCTATGGTACATTTTCCATTCAGAATATTATGAACGGTCTCATCAGTGGGGATGTGCTCAGTGATTTCATGTCACTCTGAAACAGTGGATAAACGTGTCTGGTCTGGTCTCGCTCTGCTGTACAGTAAGACTAAGTTCAAGGCTTCAGGCTTGTTGTTTATTGACCCTGATGGCTGAACCCATACAGTATGCACTATCAGTGATATACATCAGTCACCATGTCCTCCACATGGACCCTGTAAAGCCGTTGTCTTGACGTTCCAAAGTCCTGTGAGACCATGAAAATCATGGTGTTTTCCACAGTAATGGACAGACTTGTGTTCTTTGGCCAACTGCTTTTGTCTCATAGCTGTCAAGATATTAAAGAGATGTTAACACCAAATAGGGTGTAATAAAATGCATTAAAAAAAATACATAGTTTTATAGTGCTATCATGATATATTTCATTATTTGTGATTTAGTTTTTTGGGAAATTAAATTTAGAAGCTATGTACACTTTTAGTAAAATAAACAGATGTAAATATTATTTAATCATATTGGTGCAAAAATCCACACCGTTTATTAGGGATGCACCGATCCAACTTTTTCAGTCCCGATACCGATAGCGGTACCTGGGCAGGGTTTAATTAATAAGCTGTATGCCTCAATGTGTGGAAGTTAATGGGATCATTCTTTTATGTGTAAGGCAACATCAGACTTGACTTAAACATTGCTTTCCTAGCTTTAAAACAAAATGTATCAAAGAAATAAATAGAAATGCATTTACTGAATTGTTATTTATTATTAGAATAATAAATCGTACACCAACAACTTGGTAAAAAAATCTTAGAAATTAACAGGAATTACAATTCAATTGTAACCTTTTAATGCATTAACAAATTGGTCAAAACTTAAACAGGAATTAAAATTCCAGTATATAATGTACATAGTATATAAACATAGAATTGAATTTAATAGATCGTCACCGATACCCGATCCAGCTGTTTGAGTCAGTATCGGCCCGATATCCGATCCGGTATTGGTGCATCCCTACCGTTTATATCAATGAAGGTAGACTAAATATTAAAAGTGCCTGTGGAGTTTTCTTGTAAACAAACAAAAGTTTTATTCAGTGTTACTCACCAAAGTGCAATTTGTGTATCCTTGAGGTCTTAACAAATAGGGCTGTGTATTGGCAAGAATCTGGCGATGTGATACGTATCATGATACAGGGGTTCAATATGTCACGATACTGTAAGCAAGGCAATATATTGCGATTTTTAAAAAAATCTAATTTTAGGAAAACTGTCACAGTATAAAGAACACACCGCCCGACCGCCGCTATATGCATAAAATCAGAGTTTACTTCATCATCATACTACATCAGAATAGTGGGATCTACATTTGCATTTATCACAGTCCCTGTAACATCCAACATCACAGCACATCTATTTATCTAATAAGTAACGTTGTTTTGTTTTTTTTATCTCTACTGTATGTAAGGAACCATTTATTGAATGCTGTTAGGTGGTGTTTATGTTTAACATACAGTAGTGTACAACTGTGTTTAACAACAGCAGCACATTCATCATCATTATAGTTCCATCCATCCATCCATCAGCCGTATTCTTTATCTAAGTGCTTTATTACCCTGCTGCCATTGTCTGTTGAGGTCATCAGTAATATTACTACTCACGTTTTCAAGGCTATCTGTTTGAAGGCCTTTTGCTTTCTGTGCTATCTTTTCATTGGTTTATGACCACAACAGTAGCTTCTCTCTGTGTTTGCATGTGCCAATTCAAGGCCAGTCCATGAAACTCTCCAGGCTTTACCAGTCTTATCTGTTAGCAGCATTCACACATCTAAGCCAGATCAACTGTGGGGCAACCTTACCAACCCGCGTTAAGTTTAGATCCAAGAGTTCTTCTTTCTCAAGGACACTTGGGGAAACAATATATAGATTAGTACCTCTGGTACAGTAATATTGGGTGTACCTAAGGCCTGAGTTGAAAGATAAGCAAGTCACTGTCAGTCATGGGATTTAGATAATGTTGCAATATGTTGTGTCTTCACACCATTTGCATGCAGATTTTTTTTTAATTTTGTTTATTTATTTTTCAGTTGTTATTACACTGAACAAAGTCAACAACCAAAATATTCAGATTTTTTTTTACTTTTATTTATTTATTTTTCATTTTGGTATTAAACTGAACAAAGTCAACAACCAAAATAGAAAATATACACAAAAGCGGGGCACTACTCTCTCTTTACAACTTTTGATCCATTCTTTTCAGAGCAGCTGAGAACACAACCCATCATTTCTCTTGTATGTAGTCCATTTTCCCCAGCGTTTTTCATGGGTCCTACCTTTAGTCCTTAGATAATGAGTCAGCTTTTCCATGGAGGATATTTCCTCTACAATGTCCAGCCACTGCCAGCTCCTTGTGATGGCTTTTTTTACATGCGTATCAGGATTTTGAAGAGATAGATGTCCTTCTTTTGAATAATGTCACTGGGTATCAATCCGGGCTACCCTGGGAATCTTGTAGCTTAAAATCTCCTCAAGGATCTGAATAACCCTGGCTGTCCCAGAATGATTGTATTTTTATACATTTTTTATTTAGACCAGAAAATAAGTATGTGAGTGATCGGCATTCATCTGCCCACACTGTCTCCAGCATTGCTGCTGTTCGCCCAGTTCTTTATTTTTTATGTGGGTTGTAATAAAAAAAGAGGATTCAATTCTTCCATCTGAATTCTCTCCATCTTTTAGAGCTAGTGGAAGCTTGTTGTGTTCTGCACATGAAATCACTCTTCGACATAATGTTTAATGTTCAATTCTAGTTCCCATTTCAATTTTACGTACAGTGAATTTCTTCCGGTTTTGTAAACTACTGTACAGTTTAGAAACAATCTTTGAGGGGTTTGTTTGTATGCACCTGTCAACACTTCAATCACGTCATCTTTCTGATGAAATAAATGTTTCTATTTCTGTATCGTAGAAATATCATGGCTATAAATATCTGAACAGGTCCCCATTGTTTGCAATCTGATTTTAGTTACGCAACTGTAAATTTAAAGTAAAATTAAAATGATATTTATTAGTATTTAACGATTTGAAATTGTAGAATATTTAAGGTGTTGAAAAATACCTCATATGCTATATTAAACCTATTTTCATGTTTTATATCATTGAATGAATGTCAGAGCTGTCCCAAAAGCTTATTATGATTTCTTAATTAAATTCATTCTGTGTCTCCGTCTCCTCAGAGATGCTGCAGTTCGTCAGCAACCAGGTGGGGGACTTCCCAGACTTGTTTGAGGATCAGATGAACTCAGCAAACTCTGTGCAGAGCGGCCGCGCCAGCGCCACTCCGCGACCTGCCGTTCAAACCCCTCAGACTCCTCAGACTCCTCAGACTCCTCAAACTCCCCAGACTCCCCAGACTCCCCAGACACCAACCCCCGCTGTCTACCAGAGCTCCACCGTTAGCCTCGTCGCCTCCCACACACTGTCTCCCCAGTCTGTGCCCCTTACTCCACCCCTCACTCCCGCACAGACCCCCTCCCCCACCACCGTCACCTCGGTGCAGCACGTGACCCGCAGCCCTCCGCTCCTCCAGCCGCGGCCTCAGGTGGTCCAGCCCATCCAGCCTCAGCCCCAACAGACGGCCCAGCCCACCATCCAGGTATCAACTTTCAACTATCAACTCTCTCACACTCAAATCCTGAGTTTGACATCTCGTTTTACTCATAAATACTACTTGTAGTACTACTGCTAGTTCTACGAGGGTAAGTTAGTTTTATACACTGTTATGTAGCTTATTCAAAGCCGTACTCAAGGTTACACGTTTTAAGTTTTGGATCTGTGCATGGGTCTGAAAGGTCTGTATATAAGTGCTGCAGTGATGGACGAGTCAAGCTGTTTTCAAGGTGCCTGTTTCTCCAGCTGTGATTTTATTGTCTGTTGTGGAGACAGTGTGGATCCATTTTCTGTTATTGTGCCATCCATACTAAAAGAAAAAGCTTCTGCTGACAGGAGAAAAATTTCAGAGTACTGACAGACTGTAAAATATAATATCCAGCTCAGCATCCCTATAAAAAAGCAATGCATGTCTCAGCAAAAACCGTAGTCAGCCTGACAGATATAGTTTATTGTCTTGAGTGAAATCCTAAAACAGTACATCAAAAAAGAGCAATGAACTGTCTTATGTAGCATCAAACTTTAGTAGTGATCTCTGAGGGGAAGAATGCATGTTGAGATGAATTTATTTGTTTTATTGAAACGCAGATGCACACCCAGGCGATCCCCATGCAGACCCAGAGTTTCCCGGTCCACACCCTGGTTCAGACCCACAGCCAGACGCCCATGCCCATCCAGACCCAGGCGGCCCAAACTGTGATGATCACCTCCAACGGCGGACATTCCCGTTTCATCCAGAGCCCCGTCATCTGCCACCAGAACCATGCTTCTAGTTTCCAAGGTGACTAAAGAGAGGAGGATGTTCTGTTGAACGTATGAAAATAGGGCTGGGCTATAATTCAATAGAAAATCGTCTTTCAATGGAATCGTATCGTGGTAAAATCATACATCGAGATAACGTGATACACAATTACGTTGTGTAAATTAATAATAACAAGCTCATACTGTCTTTTAATGGTAACATGTTGTTGCTGCAATAATATGGTTTATTCTTAGGATCTGCAGTGTGTTTTGAATTTGACAAATCTTCCTTCATCTTGTCTCCCATTCCCAGTCCTCCAACCACAGATGCAGAGCATTATGACGTCACAGCTCCAGCCATTGACCATTCAGCACCAGCGTGTTCTGACTCCGACCTGTCAGACCATCCAGACTCTCTCCCCAGCGCCCACTACGGTCCACACTATGCAGCAGCAGATGCAGCAAGTTCCTGTGAGTAACCTCCCTGTTGTTAGTAATCACAGTTTTTACTGTCAGAAAAGGGGGGGGTGGCATGGTGCCTCCATGTTGGAAAATAATGCTGCAAAAGTACCTTCTTGGACGCCTCTATGGTAGAGAAAACATGATAAAGTACCCTCTAGGGTGTCCTTAAATGGAGAAAACATGATGAAGTGCCCTCTACGGTGTCCTTAAATGGAGAAAACATGATGAAGGGCCCTCTACGGTGTCCTTAAATGGAGAAAACATGATGAAGGGCCCTCTACGGTGTCCTTAAATGGAGAAAACATGATGCAGTGCCCTCTGGGGTGTCCTTAAATGGAGAAAACATGATGCAGTGCCCTCTGGGGTGTCCTTAAATGGAGAAAACATGATGCAGTGCCCTCTGAGGTGCCCTTCCAGTAGAGAAACTGTGATGCATTCATTTTTTTCGCTCCTGCCCCTAAGACAGCCTGAGTCCGACACTGCATAGACATGATGATTAGCTGATATCTGGCAATAAAAGATCAATATTTCAACAAACCTGACTGGACAATCTTACCCTAATTACTGCAAAAGATAGCTCATACACTAATTATTTTATTCACGATGTTCCTCGCATTGACCTTTTGGGCGTCTTTTCATCAGGTTCTGGTCCAGCAGCCTCAGATCCTGAAGACAGATTCACTGGTTCTCACTACACTCAAACCAGACGGCACGCAGGTGCTATCCACCATGCAGAGCCCCACAGGGATCCACACCTTGACTACGCCCATCCAGAACACAGCTCTACAAGTCCCGGTATACAGCTAGCATGGAAGACTTTATATTTAGTTGTTTATAATTGTCACAACTTTTGGTCCCACACTGAAAACTAACGCACTGCTACTGATTTCCGTCCCTAGACGCTGATGAGCGGCAACATCCTGACCACGGTCCCTGTTATGATGGGAGGAGGAGACAAGCTGCCAATCAAGCAGCTGCAGCATGGCTCCTCCCACATCACAAACGGAGCCAGGTTTAGCATGGAGCATATGATGGGAGGAGTGATAGGCCCGGGGGGAGTGGTGAAGGAGGGCGAGAGGAGGACGACGCACAACATCATCGAGAAGAGGTACCGGTCCTCCATCAACGACAAGATCGTGGAACTCAGAGACCTCGTCATGGGCAATGACGCGAAGGTTAGTCCCAACGGGACAGTGAAACACTAAGACATCTGAGCTTAATCTCATAAAATATTTCAGTGTTTAATTTGGAGAAAAAAAATCTTCCCAGATGCACAAGTCAGGGGTACTGAGGAAGGCCATCGACTACATCAGATACCTGCAACAGGTCAACCACAAACTACGGCAGGAGAACTTGGCCCTTAAGATGGGCAATCAGAAGAACAGTGAGTGCTTTACATTACTGAATATTATAAGCCGAGCCTGATCCGTAGCAACTTGAGATCTCATTGAGTCTCTCTCTCTCTGTCTCAGAGCCAGTGATTCTGTCTGAAGACGTGGAGCTCAAAGAGGAAATAGTGATGATGTCACCTCCAGCCTCGGACTCTGGTTCTGGTTCCCCTCACCAATTCTCTCCTTACTGTGTGGACTCGGAGCCAGGCAGCCCCTTGATGGAGCACGATCAGGTAACACAGCTTAGTTTTTAGAGTAGTAGTAGTTCATTCAGCCGATAGGCCGATACTGCTCCTTAACTCCTCTTGCTTCACAGTAAAAGCTTTCCATTAGTGAACAACTAGGCTTTTATTGAGAGGTTTGCTCAGGAGGTGCTGACATATATTTTATCACTACGGGTAGAGACTGCTAATTTCTTGTCAAATAAAAATGTATCTAAATTTAGAAAATGATATTTACTGTATATATAGAAAGATGGATAAATATGTCCAAGTTAACGAGATAATAAGGCGTTAACGCAAATTCGTTTTAACGCCACTGATTTCTTTAACGCATTAACTCAATCGATCTTTCGGAGGTTTTACCGTGCTCAGATTTAGAGCTAGAGTGAAGATACTGGCATCATCTGTCAGTTTTAATCATATATTTTTATGCTAAATGCATACAAATTTGTTGTTAATTGATTTCCAATAATAAAGATATACATACATTTGCTTTAAGCGATTAATCACGATTAACTATGGACAATCATGCGTTTAATTGCGATTATTACACGGCTGTGTTGAATACTCCGTTTTAATAAGCGGGATAATGTACAGCTAGCAGGTCATTGTTGTAAAAGAATCCCCTTCAGGGCGATGAGAGACCACCCTGGATTCTTTCACAACAATGACCCGCTAGCTGTACATGATCCTGCTTATTACCCGGCTACTTACTGAAGAAATCAATATTTTGACACAAAAACGGTCCGCCAGAGTCCGACATCAGAGCTGCTGGTCTATTATAGAGGAATTACAGACCGTAGAACACCGTGATTGACCAATCAGAATCGAGTATTCAACACAGCCGTGTAATAAATATATATATAGAGGAACCGTGGAATTATTCTACAGACATTGTCAGTATAATTATTCATTATTGTGAACCTTTTCTGTCTTACCATCTTTCAGATGAAGATCGAGCCAGACTCTCCCTCCTCGGTCGGAGTGATGGATCGTTCCCGACTGCTCCTCTGCGCCCTGACCTTCTTCTGCCTGTCCCTAAACCCGCTGCCATCTTTGTTGGGCTCTGAGTCCTCAGGGAGCCCCAACCTCTCAGCGGGCCACGGGCCGTCTAGAACGCTCGTCTGGTTCCCGAATCACACGCAGGACTTTGGTGAGCAGGGCTGACCCCTCATGATTGAATTAGTGACGCAGCAGGATGCTTGGTTGGTTGCGAAGTATTCTAAAATGTACCACATGTTTCATCTCTTCTCGCCCCTCCATCCAGCATCCTGGCTGCGGTGCCTGTTGCCGTGGGTGATGGTGTGGGTGCTGAGCGGGGTGGGAGCGGTGTGGGGCTGTGTCAGGGTGCTCTACCTGTGGGAGCCCGTCACGCTCCTTCACTCGCCAAAGTCTGTGTCGTTCTGGCGGCATCGCAAACAGGCCGACCTGCATCTCAACAGGGTGAGTGCAGATCAGTTTAGAAGAAGTCTTTGGAATGCTATTTATATCTATTTTCCCTTGCATAACATGTTTTTGTGTTAAAAAAAGGGTGAGGTAGCATTTCCAAATATAATCACATTTCATGTGACAGTGTGGATATTGGATCCAGTTATTATTTTTTCCAGTTTTGGACGTGCTCGGAGAATTATATCTGATGATTTCTCAGTAATTGAAGAGCACTTCGCCCAGTTTGCTTTGATTCTCACCGTTTTGATGTCTTAGTTTGTCTGTTCCCTGCATGGGCTTATTTTTAGCGCTTGTTCAAATCGTTTTCAGATCTAATGACCTTCATCACCCCCCTCATTCCTACCAGTCTTCACTGAATACTGATTAGCTGACTATTTTTCCTGTCTCCTCTCTCCTGCAGGGAGATTACACGGCAGCGATGGCCAGTTTAGAGACCTGCCTGTCCGTCTTGACCAGAGCTCTTCCCTCAACTAGCCTGGACCTGGTCTGCTCACTGTCATGGAATCTGATTCGCTACGTCTTGCATCGTCCAACTCCTCTGGGTTGGCTGGTTCATCAGGTCGGGGGGAAGCATGAGGGGGAGGAGGCTAGGACTAGTGCGAAGGACGCGGCACTGGTTTACCACCGGTTGAGCCAGCTGCAGCTCACAGGTGAGAACAAAGTGGGCTGATGCTGCACACAGGCAGGACGGATACACAAGACTCAACCTTCTTACATTAATTACAACAAGTCAATATTGAACCTTACTTTCACATTGACATGCTATGAAGATTTAAACACATTGATATAGTTTCTGTTCTCTCTTTGTAGGAAAGCTGCCTCAGCGTAGCAGCCTGTGGGCGTTGTCTGTGTCTCTGAGCGCCGTCAACCTCAGCGAGAGCGCCCAAGGCAAGATGGCCCCTGCCCAGCTCACCCAGATCTATGTCACTGCAGCAACGGCCCTGCGCACCGTGCTGGGCCACCACCTCTCCTTTCTGCCTGTAAGTCTCTTACATGGTCCATTTTCTGTCTAAACATCTTATCCAGTTTATCTCAATATTATTTCATTGATGTCTGATTTACTTTGGATGAGTTTTCTTCCCATCATCAGCATCTTTTCCTCCGTGTCTATCGCCCAGGGTTATCTGTTGAGTTGTGCAGAGAGTGTGGCCAACCAATCAGAGACCAAGCCAATCCCCGACTGCCTGCGCTGGCTCTTCACCCCGTTGGGTAGGCAGTTCTTCCTGAGTTGTGATTGGTCGGTGAAGTCAGAGAGCAGCGACGGGGTGTACACTTCTCAGAGAGACCCAGGTATGACATAAATCCAGGAGCTGGCACATACTCTGTTTTACTCTTCATGTCTTTCTGTCATTTTTTCTTTCTAATTTCAACTCCAAAACAAACAGTCCAAAAAGGTTTAGGTGGTTTTTTTTAGACTTTTTTTTAATCACACAAGATAAACTCATAACATCATGCTTTTTAGGGTACATTTAGCTCCTTTATAGAAGTCCTATTACTGGATGAACTTTCTATAAAAGAAAACATAACATTTTGAAATGGAACTATTTAATTGCACCTTCAATTGCAAGTATTACCCCAGCTATCAATTTCCAGCGATGATACTAAAATTTGAGCTGATAAGCATCAGAAAATGAATGGATGGAATCATGTTTGCTAAATTGGCTGGGTTGGCTTATAGATCTTTGTTGCATTGTGTTGAGCTTCACTGTATATACCTTGAATGAATATTGTGATTCTTTGGCTGTGGTTGTGGTGGGCAATTCAGAAGCTTAAAAACGGATCAACATGTAAAAGTTGAATAGCTATTTGCTAAATATATGTATCGATTATTGTGCATATTATTTGTCTTTCCCTTATCTATAGACGTTTTCAGACCAGAGGAACTTTTTTATAGTTCTAAGAACCACTATTTTTATTGTGTCCACACCGCAAGAACTAGGAACGATTGTAGTTCTTAGAACGCCGTTTTCAGGTACTCTCCCAGCACAAGAGGAACCGTGAGTGATGTAGTGTACGTTGATTGGTCGAACACATGAGCCAATGCAGCGCTGGTAACCGCCATTTTTAAAAAACACGTTGGCTGTGTAAACGCCAGACAACACAAACAACAGCTCGTAACTGAAAAAAAGGAAGAAAACACGGAAAAATGGACCAACATTGAAGCTTTATATATATATATATATATATATATATATATATATGCCACGGGGGACATACAACACAATTTTGATTCAATGAAGCGTTGCTATACCAACCGCCGGCCAGCTTACGCCACTTCAGCATTCCTATTGGTGGTGCGAATGCAAGCAAAAAAAGCCCTTGAAGGTATGTAGTTCTCAGGGGAGCTCCCCAGAACTTCTGAAAACACCTTATGAATGTGAATATGTAGTCTGTTTATTCGGTATTAAAGTATTAAAAAATGCCGTGTGCTGTGATTTCACGGTTCCTCTCTGTTTCCCTCTTGATCTTCTTCCTACAGCTGACCCCATCGCCCAGCTGCACCGCTGTTTCTGCAGGAAGCTTTTGGAGAGAGCCGTTCACACCCTCATCCAGCCGCAGAGCGACTCTGAAGTGGGCAAACGCAAGAACGACTCTGGGTAAGGGCCGGGGTGCCAGCCATGTTTTGGACAGTTTGATGTGAATTAATGACTTACCCTGGATCTGTTCTTTTTCTTCTTATCTGTCTCTCTTTCAGGGAGTTCTCCAGCGCCCTGGAGTTCCTCCAGTTGTTGAACAGCTGTACAGAGGACTCTCCCTCTCCTCCTCCCCCCTTCTCGACTCCTCCCAATCACACCACCACGCCAGGTATGAATAGCATGGAGAGATCAACCCTGCCCAATCATGATGAAGCATGAATAACATCAGATGTTTGTATTCTGGTGGGGGTGGGGGGAGGAGAGAGATTTCAACTCTTTCTTTAGTGAAGATTAACCAGATAGCCATCAGAGTTATTACTGTCAACATGAATGGATTTTCTTTGCTCCATTTGTCGTGCACTGACAACCAATTTGGCTTTTGGGATTAACTTTTTATTGGATTATCACAGATAACACTTGCAGTCATTGATTTGTGGTAATAAATGACTATTGGATATGAACACATTAGCAATCTGTTGAGGCGATGTTAATTAGCTACAGCCTAAATCAATTCTGGTTTTCACACTGAGACATTCTGCACACAAAGCATTTACATCATCACACACATACAGCTTTAGATCTCGCAGGAGACACAGAGCGGAGACAAAAGGACGGGGGTCTTAACCATCACATCATCTCTCATTTTATCAAAATTAAAGCTTGACAAGAAAAAAGCTTTTCACGGCCACAAAAAAAGTCCATTCAGGCTCATAGACTGGAGCTAGCTTGTCCTTATTGTTTTTATTTCTACATAATTTCCCTCTCTTCCTCCTGCCAGTGGGAGACCCAGTGAGTCGTTGGTGGGCTTTGGTCCTGAAGGCTGCCGTGCATTGGCTGCAGGGCGATGACGTCATAGTGAGGTCACTGTTGGCAGAAGCAGAGCGGATGCCGAGGGCTCTCCACACTCTTGAGTAAGTGAAGTAAAAACTTGTTTCAGTAGATCTAAATTAGGGATGTCACGATACCAGAAATTTAGAGGTCGATAGCAATACCAGTGAAATTCCACGATTCTCGATACCAATGCGATACCACGGTAAAAAACAACAGTAAAACAATAAATCCCATGTACTTCAACATCCACTCCTTTATTACCTTTTGCATACTGATTTTTGTTAGGAAGTTAAACAGGTCATAATGCCCTCTCTATTATCTATTTTACATTGCTGTGAAAACATCTCCTTCAAACAACTGGATTTATTCAAGTTTCTCACCAAAAACTACATTTTACAAGATTACATTTGGACACATCGTGATAACGTTATAATTTTTGCTCAATTGCTCACTGAATAGAGCCTGAACGCATTATAATGTAAATCAATGGAACCTCCCATGTTGAAATCAGCAGGACGAGAGCTAGTTAACATTAGCTGCTAGCAGCCGGTAAGCAGCACAGTCCTTCACGGAGCTAACGGCTAACGTTAATTAGCTCTCTCTGCTGATTTCAACACAGATTTGTTGTTGCAGTATAGCATTATCGGGGAAGTAAATAGGATGCATCAATAGTGATTTTACTGCTTCCCAAACACATTTTCTATCGTCCCCAGGATGACAGGACGACGTTAGTCTTAAGCCCCGACGGTAGCTGCGGTACTCTACAAAAACAAATACCGTCACATTTTCAGAATTTTGGCATCGACTTGGTGCCAAAGTATCGTTTCATCGTGACATCCCATGTCAACATGGCGAAGTGAAGCATTCATTCTCCATTCAAGTTTAAATTGTTGAACACTACGGGAATCTTTTGAGCTGCAAAAATCCTATAAATCTAATATAATCTTGATTCAGAGACACAAAATGATCTGTAAACCTTCTCTAACCTCTGTAGATTCCAAACATCTGACATGAATTAAACTTAAGGACGGTAATAAAGACATTTCACCCTTCCCTAAGCCCCTCCCCCTTGGTTACTGTTGCTAGGCCTGTCAAGCCTTCACACCTGTCCATGTCAATATGGTGTTTTCTCACAAATTAGCTAGCTAACATTATTAGCGTCTTAACTTGGAGCATACAAAGGAGTTTTTGTTGATCTTGGATGGATTCAGCTGTGAGTGAGGTCTTCCACACTGTTTAATCCATATTTAACATCTCTCCGCTTGCATATTTGGCATTGGATAAGCGAAAAAATACGTCACTCTTCACTAAACTTTGAGGACATCTGCTGCTTGCAGGTTCCAGACACACCACTGAAAAGTTGACAGACCTCCTGCACTTCGTTTTGGTTGCTAACGTAGGATTGGAAAGTGGCCATTCTTGGGAAGCGAAGTCAATTACGCATTCATGTCTAAAAGAAACCACAGTAACCGTCTTCACTGTCCTTCTCTCGCCTCTCTGTTTCAGCCACCCGCTGCCCAAGGCCGTGCTGCTGCTTTGCAAGGCGGTTCAGATGAGTCTATCCCCTCTGAAGGGAGAAGGGGCCATAGCCTGCCTGTCCCACTGCGACAGAGCCAGCAGCTACCTGCGCTCCAGCATCTCAGTGCCCCTCGCCCAGACTGGGAACTGGCTGAACAAGGTAGCGTAAAAAGAATCCCTCACAGCACTCCAAACACTGGCGCTGTTATCTCCTTCAGATCCGCTCTGGGTCTGTGGTTAGAGCGATTGTTATGTAATCTTGTCTGCTGTCTCGCACGCACGCATACACAAAAAACCTGTCTAACGCTGTATCTTTCATTATGCATACCCGCACACACTGCATGCTCAGTTGGAGGGCAGGCTGACGTGGGGCTGTGTGTGTGTGTGCGCAGTGTGGGTGGCAGGAGGTGGCTGTGGTGCATTGTAGTTGCATTGCATGATCCTGAAGCTGAGTGCAATGTGTCTGCAGTGCAATACAGAGGCCTCCCCGATCTGCACGCACCCGCTACACACCCCACCGCTTCACATTAGACAACACCGAATGTTATGTTGTTACCTTTAATTTCATTTGCATGCATGTTGGGGCGGGACGCAGTGGTGATGATGGTGGTGATGATGGTGGTGGTGGGTTGTGGTTGTAATGCCGTGTTTGAGTCACCCTTTTGGTCTCAAATGCACCCCTTAAAAATATAAATGAACCATAGTATACAATAATCTATTTTTCTTCTCAAATCAAGCATCTTATGTAAATGCACCAAAACAACACTTTGATCTTTGTCTTCCTTCTCTCCCAAGGGGGTGGAGCTCCTGATCTGTGACCTTCTGCTGACCTTGAGGACCAGTTTATGGCAGCGGGGAGGCAGCAGTAACGGAGAACCCGGCCCGGCCCCTGGATCCCAGTTGGCTGGTTTCCAGAGGGACCTCAGCGCGCTCAGAAAGCTCACACAGTGCTACAGACAGGCGCAACACAAGGTACATCCGTCAGATATGTTCAGGAATCAGCAAAAGGTTGCAGTCAGTGGAGTTCAGAACTCTGTTCATTATGTTTTATTTATTACACGGCTTTGTTGAATACTCGATACTGATTGGTCAATCACGGTGTTCTACGGTCTGTTATTTCTTTATAGCAGACCGTTGCTATGTATAACAGACCGTTGCTATGGACGCAGCTCTGATGTCGGACTCTGGCGGACCGTTTTTGTGTCAAATTATTGATTTCTTAAGTAAGTAGCCGTGTAAAAAGCGGGATAATTTACAGCTAGCGGGTCATTGTTGTGAAATAAACCCCTTAAGGGCGATGCAGTCCCCTTTCTTATCATCTAAGGTGTCGAAAGCTGAAAGAAACAAGTGTAGAATGAGATGGAGAAACAACACTGAAGTTCTGGTTGTTTTCCTGAAGTCTCAGAAACATTTTAAAGAGCAGCATAGGTGGAAAAGCCTTAGCTGTGGCAGTACTGACAAACTTACTGACAACAACACAACAAGAGCCAGGGAATTCTAGATAACTGCCAGGGATTCATCATTCTGACTTTGACCATACTGTATTTCCTGTGGCAATTTGGCAAGATTAACCAGTAGATTCATGTTTTTGATTCATTTATTGTTCATGTAGCTTTTTAAAGAGGACCCTTTTATGCTTTTGTGCTTTTTCCCTTTCCTTTAGTGTGTTATATAGTTTTTTGTGCATGTAAAAGGTCTGCAAAGTAACAAAGCCTAAAGTCCACACCAAAGGGAGTTACTCTCCCCCACAGAAACACTGCTCCTGAACTGCCTGAAACGCCTCGCTTGAAGTCCCGCCTTTTCTTCCGTAACGTGGTGATGTCACCAAGTAAAACATTTGCATAATACCTGCCTAGCAGCCAGTTAGAGCAGAGCTGGAGCGGAGTCTGAAGAGTTTGGTTTGGTTGACCAATCACAACAGAGTGGGCCAGCTGACCAATCAGAGCAGGATTTTAAGGAGGGGAGGGCGGAGCAGGAGCTCAAACAGAGCGTTTCAGACAGAAGGTGAAAAGAGGTGCTGCAGCACAGCCAGTATGAGGGGGAAAAAAAGCATTTTTTTTAACATTAAAGCATGTAAACATGTTTTAGTAGAAACCCAAAATACAAGTATGCACATGAAAATTAGCGTAATAGGTCCTCTTTAAATCTCCAAAATATGGACAAATGCCAA